>JXSR01S000001.1:222740-239156 GCA_000969725.1 Ophiothrix spiculata
AAAGCATTAAAAGTTTACAAAATGGACTTAGTTATAATCAGCAGTTATAATCAGCACTTACAATTCTGTCTACATTTACATTTGTCCCTTATAAATAGAAACGTTTTCACATAACACAAAATAATATCAATCAAAATCTGTAATAGTTAAAATACAACTCCTATCAATCCCAGATACAGTAGCATAACTCAAAATACTTGACTTCAGCATAACCCACCATGATAAGAAATTGAGATAATTAGACACTTGACAAAATGCAAGAAGTCAGCTGAAGATGAAATAGAGACTGTATTATGGACAATGCATGTATAGACAATGCATGGGCATCTACAGAAAAAATAGCAAACTTGAAGATGGTCAACAGTACACAAGAGGCTAATTGTAAACCCATTGCAAATTTGATGTATCCTATTACATCTCACACTTGAAGAAGATGCTGATTGAATTGCATACAAATTATTGGTCAAGTAGTTAATGGTAGCTAGTATCTAGTTTCTACTTTATTTTAAAAGTACCTTTAGACATTTTTGACATTTACTATATAATTTATGATGTCATGATTTTATGTTTTAAAAGTTTATCTGTTGAAGTCAGTGATTTACAAATAATAAAACGGACTGATCCTCACCTGCATTTTAACATATTTTTCAATTCTACAATACCTAAGATACTTTCATGTGATATTCTTTCTAAAGAATAAGGCAGAATTTGTTGCTATACTAACCGTATTATTATTATTTAGACCATTAATGATATTTTACAAATTGTTGGACAAAACATCAGGAAAATTCAGTAATAACCATCTTTGTGTAAATCTATCATCTTTTTTTAAACTCATCCTGTACTGAAAAGTGAGTACTTCAATTTTATACTCAGAATAACTGGGAGTAATGGGGCATTTTAGGTTAAAACAAAATAAGTTTTTTTGCTATTTTTGTGTGACTGTGTTTTTTAAATTTTAATGTCAACTTGTGTGCATTAAATTTCTTTCAGAAAATTAAACTGTTGAACTAACTTTTTTTCTGCTGACATGAAATAATGTTTGACAGCTTGTTTGAGTTGGCAATAATCAGTCCTGCGTATAAAACTGAAGTACTCAAATCCTTAATGTAGAAACTTAATTGAACATTTATATAAACCGTTTCAATGCCTTCTCTTTCCACCACATGTTACCAAGATACAAATTACAATTGTGACTAGAAGCAATGAGCCTATTGTATTTAAATACAGCCATCTAATTTATAATCTAACTGGATCAGAAGTGTTAGCCTTATTTCATGATTTAGTTGACACAGTTCTGGGGTAATGATGCTAGTATGATTTGACAGATTTTATCAAATCAAAGTCCAATTTACTTTTTTGACCCAGATATCATTAATAATTTAGATAAAGACACCGTTACACTACTGATCAAAGTAAAATTTACATACAATTATTACTCAATATCTTACAAGAACTTGTAATAAAAAGAGTGCCTCATATTGATACTCAACTGCATTTCTTATATAATCTACTGTGTTTCTATGGTATAAATGCCATGGTAAACTGTTAATGGGTCTTTAGGCCTTGTTCCCAATTCATGACAGAATATCTTCAGACATTCGGAAGGCTTTGACGCAAGAACCATGACGAAATGTATTTTGAGTCGTGCCGTATAAATATTAGGAGTATCGCATAACTTCCTCCTTTGAGTTAGTCTTTATAATATTAGAGACCCTGATGCAATTTTTCTGGTCATTCAATACACTATACTACATCCATCTTTGAATCATGACTCAATATTTTTCTGCATCATGATGCAAGATAATTGCGTCAAGCCCTTTCGTATGACTCGAAAGCTTTCGTCATGAATTGGGAACCATGCCTTAATGCTTGTAAATTTTTGTAATTAAACATTTTTCCCTACATATAAGATTATGCATCATCTATTGAAAAACTTATCATATTGATGTTTAATATTCATACTACTAAGGAGACGATTACAAATTAGATATTCCTATACACAACATGATTTTTTTTCAAAGTAACAATTGCAGGTGCAGAAAACATATTTATCTAAAGCTTTTACAAACTCTTTTCAAACCTTTCAAGAAAGGTATTGGAAACTTGGTATTAAATGAGCATGGTCTGATTACTTTTTTTCAAACATTTTTAGATGTCGGTACCAATATATTGTTAATAGTTTTCTCTTAATCCATTTGAAATTTATGGAGCTGAAACATGCCATTTGGAAATATGAGTGAAAAAGTGTCTATTCATGATAACCACAAGTAAATTACACAGTAAAGTATAAGGAGCTATGAAATACAACATTGTTTATGACATCAAATGATTGGACTAAAACCTAATTTTTTTATTATCTTGCATATGAATTTAAAAACTACATTTTTCACAGATTGGATCATCTTCTTTAAGATACACTTTTGGTTTTTGCAACAATGTAATGTTGATGTGAAGAAAACTTAAGAAATTTTACATGTGTTTCTATGCTTTAATGAAACAACATAATAGAGTTGTTCATTTAAGAAACAGGTTTATGGGCTCAATGGAACATTCTGTATTATACTTTTACATGATGGCCTTTTTTTTTGGACATGTGTAATTGAATTTTAACATTTTCACAGGTGGTTATTTCTTCTTTCACTCACAAATGAAATACCTTCTTAGAGTTGAGTTTAATTGGGACATTCGTAACTGCAATTGTCTGGAGATCTATCAACATTTCTGATTTCTGAAAAAGTGTACCATTCTTAGTTTCAAAATCATCATAGGATGTGTCAGTAAGGTGTGCACACTTGAACAAGCAAATGGAATATATGAAGGATGTTGCATGAAGTCAAATAAGAAAAAAGCAAAAGCTAGGTCAAGCTAGTAAAATGAATTCAAGACAAAACATTTGATCTAACACTTTGAGAGCAACATTGTACCTTTTAAAGGAAGGCCCTGGTACTGTTTCATCAAAAGCTATTTTTATTGCAGTTTAAAGACTGTTATTGTTATCTTATAGGCTTCAATAATTTGATCAAATTGCACATCCTGTGTATGTTTGAACTCTCATGTGTTGTTTTTGTGTTTATTAAGAGTCCATGTAATATTAAATGCACCAGTAGATTAGATTAGATTTAGCCAATAATGTTTTCATGTAAACTCATGCCCTACTTTTGAAATTAGTGTTAAAGGGACTGTGTGGTTCTGTTTAGTTGCAAGTCAACTTTAATTTTACCTACAAATGTATGTATCAGTGATAGCAGACAGGCAGTGAATATGATCACAAAAGATTTGGATGACGTGATGATTATTAATAATAATGCAAAGTCATGAAAGGTTTTCACCAAAAACAATAGGATGTCAATGAAAACATTTGCAACTGTTCTATAATGTTGCCCTTTTTTATTTATTATAGATATCTTTATGAATTATTTATATATTTTACTGTTATCATCTACACTTGTTTATACATATGTATATTTTGTTCAGGTAGAATGAACTACACATACTAGATATTGCAATGAGCAAGATTGGTATTTAAAAAAAAAATTAAATATCAAACATTTATGTATTTCTTAATGTCATCAGTTTAACAAAATTTAACCAATAATCCTGTTATTCTTTTGATTTGATTACAATAGTACATTGTCAGTGCAGTGCAACTATCCTACATAATAAAACTAGACATATCAAGACATACAATGACGTGTTATAAGCATTAAATCTATATATGGAAATTGAGGAATATAACAACTTAATGCAAAAAATTAGGCTAATGGAAGTAATGATTACATGCTTAGATATAAGTATGACCCATTTTACACACTATGGTAATGAATTGTTGGCTATTAAGGCAACATTGTGTTGTTCACTGTCTGGATTACTGGCAGCATAAATCTCCCATGTGAATGAAGTCAATTAGCGGCTTAAACAAGGAGTTGGTTTAAATTGAATATCTGAACTAGCATGTTGAATTTTACCACCTCCGTCTTCCTAGCTTGTTTTAAGATATTTATACAATCATGTGTCATTAAGCAACCCAAGGATAGACAGTGTCGTTAAGTTGAGCATTCAATAGCTGACTAAAGTAATAGCTAACTTCAAAGCTGACTGACTGACCTCAAATATCAAAATGCAACTCCTTTTATACTCATTTACATTTATCTGGAAAAACCTCTTAATTCCACGCCAATCTAGCAAACACAATTCTAGAATCATCTGGCTTACTCTACAAGAGAAATGGGAAATTCCCTCACTGTCAAAACAAACTTGTTTACACATAACACACAATAGCTTCTTTGTGCTCTAGCAATCAATAGCCCATCTCACTTCCTAGTAATCCTTTGTTCTCAATGGGGGATATACCTACTTTACCTTTATATGAACCCCTGTTTTGCAGTGCTTTATATTAGAACAAGTTTGGCCAGTTAAATATTATATTTGACTTATGGTAATAATAAATTACATATTCAGGGGCATGTAACATTTATTTTAAAGAATGGATCTTTGATATAAGTAATATGGTTCATTATGTTTTTTCACACATAATCAAAGCTGACAAAGGTTTGAGATATAAAGCATTAATGTTTATGAAAGGATTCCAGGCAGTCGTATATGACACTTTATCATACCACTAAGAGAATTTACGACCATATTTCGAAAAGCCGCTGCCGGGATATATTTCGTATCCTACCCTGAGCGCATCAGGCGCACTTATATCATGTCACTGAGCGTGTCAGAACGTTGCATTTTAAATTTGTAGGGATGCACAGTACTATGTAGAGTAAAACGTTCACCAAAAGTGGTTCGTTTTTGTTAATTTTTGTGAAATAAAGCTTTAAAAAGTTGAAAAAGCAAATAAATAAATAGTTTGATGATTAAGGTTGACTTAGTGGTATGATAAATTCGTTATTTGGTTCAGCGTCGGTATGTTTTGGGAAATACTTGTGCACTCAGTGTCATATCCAGGCTCAGCTGCGCTTCGCCTGGATATGACACTTCGCGCACGAGTATTTCCCATAACATACCTCCGCTTCACCCAATAACTAATAGTGACAACTAAAAGTTAAAGACAAGCACTGGAGCCCTGTGGATTGCAGTTTTGAATTATCCGCCAGTCAACATTAGTTAATGCTGACAAATTTGCTAGCCACCGCAGACTGTCATTACAAGTCCTTGAACTTAAGATAGCTAGGTGAAAATGAAACTCACGATGATGTTAATGACAGCAATGATGATCCTGTGTGGTATTCAATGGGGTTGTCTGTTTATAAACCAATTTTATGGTCAATTTGAAATAGCAATGGCACAAAAATGTAAATTGAATTCCCATTACATGTTATATTTATTTTCCCTGATAAGGATCCACTAAAATTGAGAGTAATTTCAAATGATTCTCAACCAATAGACACATTGTCTATCTTGAAACAATGGGACATCATATCAAATGTTTATATTTATAGTTACAAAAATTGTAAAAGGAATAACTATCACATGACCAATTATTATACCCTCACATTCATATTATTCCATGCAAATATGACATTAATGGTTGTATTTACAATAAAACACATCAGTTACTGGTATTATCGTGTGTCAGATTTTATCTGGGTTTTTTTCCAGGTAACTCTGACAAAAATCCCTTGCATATGTGTCATTGTTATTTATATCATAGTAGAGTTTAAACCTTTAAGGTTATCTACACTTATACAGATTTTAATCTCTAGCAAAGTTGGAAATGCATTTAGTCTGCATTTAGAATGACAGAAATGGAAATTTTTAACAAAAAGATTGAGTGTATAAATATAGGTAAACACATTATATAAATTAAGTTGTTTTGATCATGATATTAACTATTATCAAAAGAATATAGGTTACCAAGGCAATGATAAAACCATCAAGAGTCTCTAATTTGAAGCCTCTTTTTCTTGTAGTCGAAATATCACAATCCAAAAGTTAGGGGGTAGAATGAAGTAGAAGTTTATGCACCTGTGACCAGTGTAGAACAACTATTGAAAATACCCTTTAACCAGACCAAATAACCTTAAAACAGTGTAGGAAGAATACAATTTTGCATTTTCAGATTTAAACTAAAAAAATAAAAGAAAAGAAAGAAACTATTGGTTCCCCTCCAAATATGGTTGCAGTATATATATATACTTTGAATACTACCTATCAAAAGAGATAATAATCTTTCATATTACTTTGCACACAGTATTATATGTTGTTCTTTGAATGAGCTTTGTTGATTTTAGAAAATTAAAATCCTTAAAGCAGCTTCCCTTGGTGTTTAAGTAAGAAGTAACATTAGTATCATATCAAGTATCCATATCAAACATCTTTGTATTATCAGTTTTTGCTTAAATTCAAATTGCCAAGGGACATGAATGTAAAAGTCTAACATTGTACAATTATACAATTTCATTTATACTTGGAGAAAGATTTGCTAAAATAGCATTTTTTTTAATAAAGTATATGATACTTCCCTTTTCTTTGTAAAGCTATTAAGTGTGTTTCAAGGTTTCAAAAATAAACTGTTTATAAATAATACTAAAAACAAGACAAACGTATTGGAGTACTTACACATATTCTGAAATATGAAGTCAATTCCATGCGCAATTGAAATTTTTCTGAAGTGATTGTTTTGAAACTATATCTGTTGAAAATAGGGGAAACTACAAATGGTTATGTCGTGTTTATTGTGTAAGCAAATGTGTCCTCAGTTACTTGTTTCTGTAATTTTATTGGATGCTTGTACAAATTTAACTTAAATTTGTTCAAAGTAAACAAAATATATAAAGCACACCAACTAGTATCTTCCTGTACAAAATTGTTTTTGCATTGATCACCATTTTCTTGACTTTAAGTCCAACTTTATTAACTCCTGCTTAGTCTTTAATTGAAAGATAATAATCATATCTCTTCAATTAAATGAACAGAAACATATTGAAACATATGGTAACAGTTTCTAAGATACAACATCTCAAAATCACACATTTGTATGAGCCCATTCCAACTGCAACCTCTCTAATAAACAGGTGAAAATGTTGGTCCAAACATGTTACATTCATAATTCTACAAAAATGACAGAAAAACCATGGCAAATAGTGTAATTTTCAAGGCCATTTTCAAACACTGATTGTTGACATTTTCTGGTAGTCTTCATTACGACAATTAACCAGCTGATAAAAGGCAGTCTGCGCAAGATATTTACTGGTACTGCTGTGTGTTTACATAACTTGAACTAGATATTGATGACTTGCTCCCGCAAGCAATTAACTTAGCTGCTCATGGCAAGGAAATCCTCCATGTCTTCTCATGTGAGATTTTATTTCCTCTCTTTTGAAGATTGAGCTTGCAAGACATAGAATAATATTGACTTTCATAAAACATTGTCCATTTAAACATTTTGTTGAGGATTTGAGCATAAAACTGCACAAGGGCATAAGGACATCTTTTGTTGAGGTTTAGAAAAATAACCTTTAAATGGCTTCTTTAAACAGTAATAATAGCCATTGGGCATGGCACACTGTTTTTTAAGAACTCATAAAACTGCAAATTACATTTTTATTACAGGAAAGGTTAAATTGACACTAAACCTATTACCACTTAGGTTTTAAAACTCCCTAACATCTACCTCGTGCACTCAGGTCAGTAAAGTAATAAAAGATTAAATACCTTGCCAAGAAAGCATAATTCATTGATTCTAGGACGGCTTGAACTCATGACCAACTGATTTAGAGTACTGCAATGCTTAAGCAGTCCACAAAAGCTGCATAAATATGAATATGAAAAATTCAATTGTGTTTTATGTCATATCTGTCTTTATTCTTAAGTTATATCAAATCATTTAGTATGAGATATAGGTGAAATTCAAACCACACTCAAATTCATAAATTATACTGACACATCTATTTTTTTATTAAAGATAAGTATGGCCTATCAAAGAATACCTGCTGTTAAAGGAATAAATCCAGTTTTGTTATTATTGCCACTAGATAGGCCAATTGCTAACTGCACCATTAAAAATACTTGCAATTCAATCTTGGCACAATGGACTTTGAAATAGAAAGCAAATGCGTCTAGGGATAAAACGCTTATGATGCCCTTAAGAAATGTTAAAAAGTAGGCAAGTTCATTACCAAGGACAGCATGAATTCTTACAAAAGGAAATGTATGTGACACATCCTCTTATGAAAATCCAGACTGAATTACAAGTGTTTTCACTGGAACAATTAACCTAGTTGTGATATGTAAAAATGTAGGGGAGTTCAATACCAAGGATGGTATGGATTCCTACAAAAGCAAATAAATGTTCTCTTAAAAATCAAAATGAATTGCGAGTGTTTCACTGGATGGGAAACTTTGATAACAAATGATAATGGAAGTGGGATGATTAAATTTAATATGGAGAGAGTTTCTTATTCATTTACACAATTTACAACAACTTTGATTTGTCAACTTTACAACCAATTAGAATGACTTACATATTCTAATGCATTGGCCAATTTTGCTTAAAATGATTTATAGCTGATGAAATCAATGTAGATTATCATCAGAAAAAACATTATACTTAGACTTTGGGAAGATCAAAAGCTAAAGTCATGCACACCTTTTGATTTGGTTGACAAAGAGCCAACAGCTGGAAACCAACTTTTGGCACCTGCCATCTTTGTTACCTGCACTTGGCACATTTCATTTACTAAATAAAATAACTTAGTTTCATTAAAATTTCTGCCAACTTTAAATAAAGAGTCTTGCTCTACTTATTAATAAAACTGGGTTAAATATCACTTAGGACAATGTGTGGTCTGATTGCATAGGGAAGTTGACACAACTAACAAGTAACAGCATGAACAAAGAGCAGAGATGAAAATACTCTTTCAATGTTGTCAGCACTTTGTAACACTTAATGTGTTTATTATTTAATAACATGAATGAAATAAGTAGGGCATGGGGTGCACCAGTGCAGACTACTTTCAATACAACATTCGACAACCCTGGGGCCAAACCCTTCTTAAATATATTTGATAAGGGCGTCGTTTCAAAACTCAACCAGTGGTAGTTTTGAAGTGACCGTAAACATCCTATCATCATATCATCACCTTTAATATGGCACAATTGTAATTTTCTGAGTCAATTTCCATGAGCCAGCTTTTTCAATATCAGATATTTAATTTTTGTGACAAATTTAATTTAACAAATCCAAAAAGACAACAATTGGCTTAATTTTCATAATTTGCAACATATTCATGTTTGCCTCATACTCGTAAAGCAAGAACCTACATTGACAAATATTGTCATAAAATACACTAGAAGTATATTACCCTTTACTCAGGTAGTGTTGTCAGTTTCGAATGTAATCCGAAGGGAGGACGAGATTTTGAAGCCCAGTTTAGTCAAATATTAGTTAAATGTTTGTATATCACATTTTTAAATTATGTGCCAATTAAGAACACAAGTTTTAAATTGTATGCTTTGAACTGATAACATAATTAGTTTAAACAAATATTAACAAATATATTTAGAATTCTTTCAAAATATTTAACATTAGACATTGCTATTCTTTGTTTTAAAAAAAAGATAATGTTATTAAAAATAATATGTAGTTTATCTGTATGATTTCAGCATAATCCCAAATGGTTTCATTTCATTTCTAATATTCAAACAGTAATTATTGAGTTATTATAATAGATGAGACAATACAGGTCAATTTGACTGTTCTGCCCATGCAACACATCAAAAGGAAGGCGTATAAAATAAGAGCAAATAGTTTTCCCATGCAAGGTCTTGTTCAAATTTTTGCATCTAAATAATGTCACTTCGTCATGTGAGTGCAAGAAAGTCGTATTTGCAATGGCTGCCCTAAGTTATATTATTTTTCAACTTGTCACAAGAATGTCAAAAATCTCTCAAAATTTCACTGTCTTATGTCAGTGATTCATGAGATGGTTCTTCAGGTGACAGTATCATTTGAAGAACCATTTCAAGAACCACTGATCCAAGACTGGAGAATTTATAGTGTGCAACCTAAATTAATGGCAACAGGCAGCTATTGCAACTTTCTTGCACTCATATGATGACTTGTAAAATAAGCAACCACTGATATGCAGTACTGCTGATATGTGCCTTCAATAAAAACAATATCATGACTGTTTGTATATATAAAACGGGTCGAGAGTAAAAATCAAAACTTAATGGTATTGCTATTATTCTTAACAGCAATAATTCAATGTCCTCTTCTGTGTAACCAAGGACTATGACACATTAATTACATTAATGTGAGTATCAGGTTTTCTTGTTGTAATCCAATAACACAACTGATGAGTTGAAAAAGCAGGGCATGTCTCGGGTAGTCTCAAGGGACACTACTATATAACAATACGTACATACAATAAAGAAAATTTCCTTCATGGAAAGCTGAATGTGTTTAATATTATGTGAGTGTTACAGCTTCAGTTCCCTGTAAATTTTAAATACCATCTTTATTTCTATTGACACTGAATACTAACACTGTCCATGCACTTTCATAATTTATACAAACCATCACTGACTTGCAGTACTTTTGTAGATATCTAATTGCTTTGTCAGTCAGCAATATGCATCGAGGAATAATGGACTTGACGGTAAGTTATGTATACTTTAATTCTTTCCACATGTCAAATGTCAGTCTTATATTTGATGTACCTCTGAAATGAAATATTCTAATGAAAAAAAAAACTTGCTTTTTTCTTTTCATTCTTTTTTATTCAACATGATGAAACAGAGTTCATACAAAAATGGGACATTTACTCTGGATTTTTGTTTACATTGTCCAATAAATTATTGTTTGGCCTATAGCACAACAGGCATACGTTTTAGATCCATTAATATTAACATGATCCATATGCATTGACACTTTTATTACATTAAATAATTTCATTACTACATTAATGCATATATTTGATAACACAAATGATAACTAGGGCATCATGTTTGCGATAGTCTCATGAGGCTCCAGAGTGAGCTGTATATGGATATCCTTTCCTAAAGCTTGAATTTGTTTCAATATTGCTTAAAATGTCATGATATAACTTCCCCACATCAATAAAGAAACTAATCATTACTACATATATTTGCGTACTGGGCTTTTAATTAAAGACTTTTGTTGCACAAATGATAAAACACACAGTATTAAAGTTGTGACGGGATTGGAGTTCACTTCCTAAACTTTAATGTTGCAAGCTAATTTTAACGAGAACCGGCCTAGTTTTACTGTGTTTCGCCCAACAAAGTTTGGTGCGTAATCAATACACTTTGGCCCGATAGCTCCAATGGCCACTCTGCGCAGTCAATTCCAGTATCGCAGATGAAAATTAACAAGTAGAACCAAGAGCAATTTTGTAGCAAATTTATACATGAAAAGGCAATGATTTTGTAATAAGAAGTCAAGGTATGAAATAACTAAAGATTATAGAAGATAAATATAAATTCCTGAGGGAATGTGTGCAATCTGGGGAGTGAAATCAAAGGTTTCTAGGCTTGTTTACTATTGACACGATCATGTGTTGTATTGTAGTGACAGCTCACTACGTTTTAATTAGGGAACTTGAGACCTCGATTTGTGTTGCTTAAATGCACATTTGCCCTCAAGAATGTGGTAGAGATTCATGAAGGTCTATTATGCAATGTATTGTGAGCTATTTAGTAATTTAGCATATCTAGAAATTATTATATTTTTAGGAAATACCATCTCATCATGTGTTCATTCTGAAAACGTGTGATTGACAGGAATCGATACTGATCGATAATGCAAACTATTGGGCATCAGTTGATACCACAACAGCCAGCCAAAGTTGCGTATACAGGGAGTATCAATCAATACAGACTCTTGCCTGCTAATATGATGTCATCATCAGATGCACAGGGTGTATCAGTAAAAGTTGGACATTCAACCAAGACAACTGGTACAGGTTTACTTTGTTATTTGATATGGTAAATCTAATGCAAACATTGTGTATAAACCATTGTGATAATTGTTGAAGGTGTTTAGTATTCAACATACATTCAATTTTATAGGTTAAACAATGCAGTTTGGTTTATGATGTCATAGAAATTAATTAGGCCAATTCTATATAACTTAAAGGTGAAGTAAAGGAAAAGCAATATTGACATCAAAAGTGTTCTACAATCATACTGATGTGAAATACAGTCTTTGTATTTTAATACATGTACCTGGGTCATGAGTCCATGTGTGTGAGTATGTGAAAGTGTGATGACTGAAGACTGGTACTGAGGGAGGAGTTCTGATGAGTGCTGAGTACTACTAAAAGGGTTTTAATACTTCATTACATGGTATTTTAACTTCAACACTGCCTGAGTTGGATTATATGCATGCACAAAGTTGTATAACAATGAGAAATAAAACAAAGTCTTGTTTTTATTTGAAAGATAAACATATAGCCAAACTGTGCTTATTTTCTGGTATAAATATTTCTGTAATAATACACTCCCAGGTGAATTGAGTGTGTTTTGCCACACTCACGTTTCACTATATGGTACATTACACTATAGGTACTAGTTAGCCTTAATTTACCGACTCGTCCCGCCACAAAGTGGTATATAAGATGCAAAGAGTGAGTTAAACGGCTGAACTTTGTTAGATTGTACTTTTATTCATATTGAGGTGTATATTTCATATGCAGAGATAATATACCTATACAGATCAATTTCTCTTGATATATTTCAAAAGGTAAAACTTAAACTTCATCTTAATTGACATTTGCACCTAACCCAAGGATGACTCTTGTAGAGGGAATAGATCACACAAATAAATAAATTGATTTCTCAATTATGCTGACAGAATTCAGGCTATGCATTTTGTTGTTAACAACAAGTTTGTTTGAGTATATTCAATCTAAATGCAAGAGGAATCATCTTCAAGTAATATAAAACCATAACAAAATGCAAACATCTAGCAGAGATAAGTTTAAGCTCTCCAACTGCTATAGTTGTTGAAAATGATCTTTTTTTTACATGTAACCATTTCTCATGACACCTGGTACTTTTGTATTTGTCAGATTCTTAAAAACACGCTGCATACCCAATAGACAATTAAATCAGTATACACATATAACATTTTTTCTTTAATGAAAATCTAGCAAACTGGGTCATAATGACCATATTAACTTGTTAGCCTCATTTGCTTGTGAAAACTGACATATTAAGGGGCACTAAGAATAACAGCTTTATTGCATATATTTCAGTTGACAACTTTCCATTGTTAGGTTTTTTTAGTCCATATTATGTAGGGCACCTCTTTCTATGGATGTCAATATATATGAGGATCTTGCCTTCATTGTATAACTGCCAGAGGCAATCTCTTTCTTATCAAATTTTAAAAGTCAAACATAATTATCAATTTTCATATGACATCTATTTCAAGTAAATTGACTTCATGACACATACTTTGCAATTGCTATTTTGAATGAAACAATTGCATAATCTTCACTAAACATACATTTCTTAAGACAAAAAAATAACATTCTTTAAAAGCATAATCTTCTTATATTAGCATCACCTGAAGCATTTGGCTTCACTTTTATGTTATTTTACAATGATCTTAATAAATGTATGGTAAGCCGTATAGAATAAGTACCAATTTAATTTCTCAATTGCTTATAAAAGTACTAAGAAAATGAAGTAGTTTAAGAATTATATTTGACATATATGGCATGTGCTATTTAAATTCAATTTAAAATAATTTTATATTGGAATACCATAACATTACATTAAATGAAAAATATATTCATTTTATGATTTTTAACAATATGTACAATTCTGGAAACAGAAAAAAAAAATGATATAACCTAGCACAAACCATATTAATTCTGGCTCAATTACATTTTACAATCTAATATCATGGAGTATAAAAAAAGTTGCCAAAATACAAAAGTCCAATTTCAGAAAGTCAGTACTAAGACACCTGGGATGGATTTAAAGAAATCCTTACATCAAAGGCACATACAAAAATATATGTATATTGCATCAGGGTGGAAATCTGCTAGATACACTTCTTATCTGTCTTCTGCCAACTATTTTTCTATTATGAAGAGTCAAATGTAGCAAGTTTGAAACATAAAAAAAAAATTAACAGATGATTCAAATTAAAAAATGGACTTGTTCATAACCAACACTAACAATTCTGTCTGCACCAATAAAATATATCTTTCTTCCTAAAATCCTTTCAGGATTTAAAGCAAATAAAATTTCACTGATAAAGAACAGTCTCTATATATTACTAAAATTATTATTATTATTTTCCTGTCAAGTTTTCATTCTTATTTTAAAGAAAGCAAAATAAAAACAATTGTATCTGTCAATCAAAATCTGCAATAGCTAACCACGTTTCCATTAACCTAAGATGCTTGACTTTGGAAAGAAATTGAGAAAACTTGAAGATTGCAAGATTGCTGAAGATTTTATAAAATAAAGACTTTATACGAAAAATGCCAGTCATCTACAAATAGAAATTGATGAACTGTCAGTCAATAGCACAGCTAACCTGAAGTATCTTGTTACCCCTCATATTTGTATTTTGATGAAGTATGATTTCTATGAAAGGAATCTTAAGTGGAGCAATCTGTAAACTATCAAAACACCATATTACAATCAGTACATAAAATCCAACAATATGTAAAATTATCATCGTGTTTAAACTCACATAAGATTATCAATTATTGAAATAATTGAATCCCTAGAGCAAAATTAAATTTTTAAATTTAATTTATTAAAATAATGTGATGCATCTACTGTAAAACAAGAAATATTTGCTAGCAATTTAATTTCGCTAATACCCCAAAATTGCAAAATTAATTTGCCGCTAATATTAATAATGTACAATGATTTCAATGGCATTCTGATGCAATTAGTGAAATTAAAATGCCACCAAAAAACCGAGATTCCGAAATTCACAAAATTTTCTTTCTGCAAACATTTCTTGTTTTACAGTATATACTGATGAATGTCATTCACCTACAGCCAGGGTAGTTAAAATTACAAAATCTTTGTAAAAACACTTATTTGATGGTCAATATATACTTTAAATATCGACAAGTTACAGAGTATTTAAAAATACATGGTTGATGCCTCTTAAAAAGACTTTTACCTAAGTAAAGAATAGATTTCAGATATTAAAGCTAAATGACTTTATTTTGATCTTTTATCTCTTATGATTAGATCAAGAAAATAGTAATTGAATGCGAGACAATAAATGTAAAAAGTCTACAAGAAGGTTTTTACTTGTGTGATTCTTATTCTAATACTTTTGAGGGTATTTTTGAACAATATCTAGTTCAATTTATAACTTCCATGAAAGTAGATGATGATACATTTGCTCACATAATAAACATGACACAACCATGGTCTCTATAAGATATAGTTTTATAAATGGAATAGTTCGTAGCAACCAATTGACTTGACATTTTAGATCATGTGTAAGTACAACACATTTCATTGTCGTGTTTTAGAAATATTATTAAGGAATAGTTTTATATTGAAATCTTGAAAACAATCTTTATAGCATGACAAATGACAGAAGCCCAAGGGAAATATCACATACTTATCAAAGAGAAAACACATCAGCAAATCTTGTTCCAAGCGCAAGTAATATGTATTGTTATACAATGTCAGAATTTCCTCAATGTCCCTAAGCAATTTTAATTCAAGTAAAAGCTGATAATGCAAAGAGATTTGATATGGATACTTGATATGATAACAATGTTGCTTCTTACAAAAAAGAAAGAAATCTACTTAAATGATTTTTACTTCCCAAAATCAACAAAGCTCATTCAAAGAACAAAATATAGCAATAAGTACAAGATTGTCATCTTTTTGATAGGTAAACATTCAAAGTAAATATATTGCAACAACATCAAGGAGGAGAACAAATATGGCAGACTATTTTCTTCTTTTTTATAATTCTTCAACATTCTTTACTTTATGTCTGATAATTTTTATGTGTCTGGTATTTTCCCAATGGTTGTTCTGGATAGATGTGCTTAAAGATATACATTGTAGGCTTACTTCTACCTATTTACCTTTTGATTGTGGCATTTAGAAAATAGCCTGTTTTCCTATGATAATAATCAATATCATGATTAAACATAACTTTTATAAATAGTACAACAATCAAAACAACTTAATATTTTTTATAATGTCTTTTACCTATCTTTACACACATCTTATTGGGTATCGTTCCTTTTACTCAAAATGCATCTTCAATTTTGCTAGAGATTAAAATCTTGTATGAGTGCAATGTTATTTAAGGCTATATCTATGATATAAAAACAAATGTCATTTAAGTCTATATCTATGATATAAAATCAATTACACCAAAGTAATTTTTTTCACAATTAACTGGGAAAAGTAAAAATTCAATCTGGCATTTTT
>JXSR01S000001.1:258351-270885 GCA_000969725.1 Ophiothrix spiculata
AAAAGAAGAAAAATGAGCTATGGAAGGTAGAGGTCGCTCGTTCCTCACTCTGGTAATCCACAAGAAAAACCAGTCCACCACAAAAATGAATGATTAGATGAGATTTAAATCATTTAGGTGACCAAGTGACCTATTTCTCCAAATAATTTGGGTCATTTGATTTTTGCCAATTCAATATGCAATAAGCAATTTAAATAAAATAGTCAATTCCTTCAAAGATAAAAATAAAGACCTGGAAATTGTTTATATTTAAGACTGATAAGTAACATAGCACTCATTGCCACAAAATTGTTAAAATGAAATTTAGACACACCAGCTATTTTTAAAAGTAGTCTGTACATTTTGATAACAGACTCACAAACTAGAAATCTACTATGATGTCTTACCATCATTTAGATATTGAATATAGGTGTAATGTCAATCAGTGACCTACGCTGGGCTCCGACGTCTTATCGGTAACTGCTAATAATCTAAGCACCTGATTGGCCTGTATCCTGAAGTCACTGTTTTACAGCGTCAAACACTTACACGTGTGACGCATTGGTGTATCATGGACCATGCATATCCAAACAGCATCTGGATATACCACCAGGTTTTTCATTAAATGTGATGAAAAAACCATAAAAACATGCAAATGTCTATGAGGTAAGTTTAAGCTCTCCAACTGCTATAGTTGTTGAAAATGATATTTTTTTCTACATGTAACCATTGCTCTGGACACCTGGTAATTTTGTATTTGTGCAATTCTTAAAAACCATGCTGCATACCCAATAGACAACTGAATCAGTATACACATATAACATTTTTTTTTTATGAAAATCTAATTTAGCAAACTGGGTCATAATGACCATATTAACTAGTAAGCCTCATTTGCTTGTGAAAACTGACATATTAAGGGGCAATAAGAATACAGCTTTATTGCATATATTTCAGTTGACAACTTTCCATTGTTAGGTTTTTTTAGTCTATATTATGGATGGCACCTCTTTCTATGGATGTCAATATATATGAGGATACTGCTTGCTTTCATTGTATAACTGCACAAGGCAAACTCTTTTTTATCAAATTTTAAAAGTCAAACATTATTTTAAATTTTCATATGACATCTATTTAAAGTAAATTGACTTAATGACACATACTTCGCAATTGCTATTTTGAATGAGACAATTGCATAATCTTCACTTAAAATACATTTCTTAAGACAAAAAATAACATTCCATAAAAGCATAATCTTCTTATATGTGACCCATCATATCAAAAGGTACCTTAAGGTTCCCAAAACGAAAATTGATTTTTTGGTCTCATCTGAAAGAATATATTTTAAGCTTTAGAATGACACCTTGCTTTTGGTTATTGGATGTTTGATTACAAAGTTGCATCCAAATTGGTAAAAGGCATCCGGCTGATTCAGAAAACTATAGTTCTGAGAAAATTGTGTTTAAAGTTTCTGTACTGGTAAAACTTGAATGAAAAATGGATTTTTATCTCAGTTTTTAAAGCGTTTGTCTTATGTTTCGGATGTTGGAACCTGATTAATATGATAGAATACACTTCAAAGGTAACGTTTCTGATGAATTAGAAATTCGACCTTGGACGTGATTTTTGACTATGCTCAACTTCAATGGCCTGTATCTCGTAATTTACTATGCCGACCTTAAGGTACCTTTTGATACGACAGGTCACATATTAACATCCCTTGAAGCATTTGATTTCACTTTTATCTTTTTTTTACAATGATTCACTTCATAAATGAGTGGTAAGCCATATAGAATAAGTACCAATTTAATTTCTCAATTGCTCATAAAAATACTAAGAAAATGAAGTAGTTTAAGAATTACATTTGACATATATGTCATGTGCTATTTAAATTCAATCTCAAATAAAAACAATGTATATTGGAATACCATAACATTACAATATATGAAAAAAATATTCACTTTATGATTTTAAACAAAATGTACAATTCTGGAAACAGAAAAAAAAGGTGATATAACCTAGCACAAACCATATTAATTTTGGCTCAATTACATTTTACAATCTAATATCATGGAGTATAAAAAAGTTACCAAAATACCGAAGTCTAATTTCAGCAAGTCTGTAAGACACCTTGGATGAATTTAAAGAAATCCTTACAGCAGAAGCACAAACAAAAACAATATGTATATTGCATCAGGAATGTGCTAGATACATTTCTTATCTGACTTTTGCCAACTACTTTTCTAATATGAGGAGTCAAATGCAGCAAGTTTGAAACACAAAAACAATTTAACAGCTGATTCAAAGTTTTAAAAAATTGACTTGGTCATAACCAACACTAACAAATTTGTCTGCACCAATATCTCTTTCTTTCTAAAATCCTTTCAGGATTTAAAGCAAATAAAATTATATTTCACTGATATAGAACAGTCTCTATATAATACTAAAATTAGAATTATTATTTTCCCGTCAAGTTTTCAATCTTATTTTAAAGAAAGCAAAATAAAAACAATTGTATCTGGCAAGCAAAATCTGCAATAGTTTACCACGTCCCCACTAACCTTAGATGCTTGACTTTGGAAAGAAATTGAGAAAACTTGAAGATTGCGTGGTTGTTGAAGATTTTATAAAATAAAGACTTTATACGAAAAATGCCAGTCATTTACAAATAGAAACTTATGAACTGTCAGTCAATAGCATACCAGGGGCTAACCTCAAGTATCTTGTTACCCCTCATATTTGTATTTTGATGAAGTATGATTTTCTATGAAAGGACTCTTAAGTGGTGCAATATGTAAACTATCAAAACACCATTACAATCAGTACATAACATCCAACAATTTAAAAATTATCATTGTGTTCAAACCTACATAAGATTATCAATTATTGAAATAATTGAATCCCTAGAGCAAAATTAAATTCAATAATGTGATGCATCTATATCCTATAGGGTATTAACTAATAAATGTCATTCACCTACAGCCAGGGTAGTTGAAATTACAAAATCTTTGTAATAACACTTATTGGATGGTCAATGTATACTTTAAATATTAACAAGTTACTGAGTATTTAAAAAAACACGGTTGATGCTGCTTAAAAAACCTATGAAAAGAATAGACTTTAGATATCATCTATTTGAATCCTATGTATACATAATTATAAAAATAATGACCAGAAAAAGGGGCTAACTCTTATTTTCTTCACATGATATTTATATCTAAACATGTTGAATTGTCTGCAAGTATAGAATATGCAAAAAGATAAAATGTGTCCTTATTATTGTGTTTTGAAAATCCCAAACAAACATAAAGAATGATGTATATGTCCATATAAACTATGATGCACTAAACTGAAGAAACAACCTCCAAGTGAGAAAGTAATTTGAAAAGCTTTAATGATACTTTTAAGTTTAACAGCCTGATGGCTGATTATTCCATACCTATCTGTCTTAAAATGAAATTTCCCTTTTCTCAAGATTTACTTCTGATCTAAAAATGACTTTATATAGTTAAATTCATTGAGATGTTCAAAATAATAACTTCTATGAAAGTAAATGATTATACATTTGCTCACAACATAAACATGATATGACTTCAAAATTTGATTATTGGACACTTCATAACACTTTCAATAATTGCACAAGGAATTGACTTGACATTCATATCATGTGCAAATACTTCACTACATTTCATCATTGTGTTTTAGTTCTATTATCTATGAATAATGTATCCTTGAAATCTTAAAAACAAACCTTCATAGCATAACAAAGAAAGAAGCCCGAGGGAAATATCATATACTTTATCAGTAAATCTTGTTTCAAGTACAAGTGGTATTGTTGTACAATGTCAGACTTTTAACTAAATGTCCCCCAGCAATTTTAATTCAAGTAAAAGCAGATAATGCAAAGATGTTTGATATGGAACTTGATATGATGCAAATGCTTGAAGGATTTTTACTTTCCAAAATCAACAAAGTTCACAAAATACATTTAACAAAATATAGTACTATATGCAAATAACAAGAAAGATTATCATCTTTTTGATGGGTAAGACATATAAAGTAAATATATTGCAACAACACTGAACAAATATGGCAGACTCTTTTCTTGATTACAATTAAATATTCTAAACTTTCCCTAAAAAAAAACTCCTTTAAAAGTATTTTCTTTATATTTCTTCAACATCCATTAGTGTATGTCTGGTATTATTTTTTCCCCAATGGTTATTCTATACTGGACACATTTGCTCAAAGATGAGCTTCTACCCTCTTTGTTGTGGACCAGAAGCAAAACAGGCTTATTGTATTTGATGTTATATTGATATAACTTCAACCATTTAAGAAATAAGATTATTGATTAAACATAAACTTTTATAATAATTTGTTTGGTATCTTCTTGTGTTGAGAGTATCCATGTTTGCAGGATTTGTAACACTAAAGTGCTGTTGATAATTGTGGTGGTTCACCCTGAACAGGGGGATTTTACGACAGAACAATTTTCAAGAAACTGGTGAAAATAGCCAGCAAAATTTAAAGAAAAATGAAAAGAATTTCCAGCAGATTTTGTCTTGTAAAACTTGATTGCCTTGATCAATTTCAACAAGTAAGGTGTCGTTATAAAGCTTAGAAAATGCTGTAATAGATAAAATGATCAAATCAAAATAACTATAATCTGCAAAGTAACTCCTTTCGGGGTGACCCATCACAATTGTGATGAACAATTTAAATTATATAATTGATTCCCTAGAGCCAACATGATCCAAATATTAATTTTGCTGCCATACATGTATTATGAATATGAGTTAAAAAAACACACACACTCCCACACACGCAGTGGAAAATTACATCACCGATTTATGAGAGCATTTTTACATTCTTATTGTGAAATTGACTAAATCTTTGTTATGAATACACTGAGTTTGAAGATCTAAAGTATGTATACTTATTATATTCATGACAAGAATATAAAATAATTAATTATCAATTGCTAATTTGAATCCTGTTTCTAATAACCCCTAAAATATGGTTTTGGTTTGCTCTAGATTTTGTTTAAAAAAACCCAAGATTGATGTCATAGTCTTAAGGCCTAGATATACTTTGTCATTTTTACCATCTTGAAAATCCATAGAGCTGAATGCATATTGACCTAGAGTTCCCAGACGATATTATTGATCGGAATTTTCCGCTAAAACTACAAATAGAATGATATAAAATCAAGACGGTGATAAAAATTCCAAATGAAAATGTTTCTCTTTGGAGAAAAATCAAAGGAGTCAGAAAATCTTTTCAGCAGAATAAAATCCACAGTACCTGTCGAGGACAGATTTCAGATTATAATGAAAAGACCAAGGTAATTATGGTATTGTTCCCGATCTAATGAGATCAATCTATGCCCCGTTGAACACCATGATGAAACATTTTCATAAATGGTGAAACATTTTACTCCATGACAAAAATTTAACACCATGAGAAAAAATCAAAATGAAAATTTTCATTCCGAAAGCAAATTTAACATAGTGGTGAAAATGTAACACCATGAGAAAAATTCTGAATGAAAATGACTACAAAAAGGACAAAGTATATCTAGGCCTTTATTGTAAATGAGTTTTTTTTTAATATCATACATTGGAAATTAGAAATTACATTTTTGGATTGATTACTTAATGCGTAATTAATATGACCTAGATTTTACTATGGGATCATCCATTGATCCAGTGATACACATTTCATATAAAAATTTGACTTGATTGGAAACATTGGAAGTAACCATGCTGATACTCAATTAATACAGCAGCCGTATTTGATGTGCATACAAGAATTCTACTCCAAAGAAGTTGTTTTGTTACTTCTGATTATGATAGCTGTAATTATCCTGACTAGTCAAAAGTTACTCTTTGTCATCGTCATTTGGTCCTCATACATTTAATAGAAGACAACAAAAGAAAGTAGGGAAATGAAGGGGAAAAAAGCAAGCATTTTGCTGGATTTACAAATGTTACAGATAATAGCAGAATGCTGCTGACCATATCTTATGAACACAAGCATACATTTAGGGAAAGACAGATTTATCAAAATTATTCAGAAAAATCACTTCACATTACAACAGTTTGCCAATTCCTTATTTATATGGCCTAGATATTTCCCAAGACATACACTTTGAACAAAGAATTGAATGTTTAGTGGCAATCACGTTAGCACATTCAACATGTTCCTGTCAGACTGAGCAAATCGACCTACACACCTAATTTGACACCTGTGAGCCTTGTTACCGTGTCTTTAATGAGACATAGTATATTTTCCTGCACAGACACCTGCAGATTCACATTATATCCTCAGGGTAACCTAGATACATTTCAAATAACTTAAATGAGATGGCAATTTAATGTATATTGCTGTCTTGCTGAACAATTATGAATCATTAGACTTGCAATAGCTATGAAGGTATTTGATTTGATTTTTTATTATTTATATGAAAAAATGAAAAACAAACGGGCAGCTGGTGTGGACAATGTTATAACATCTGAAGCACTCCAGAGTGGTGGTGAAGTTATGTTGGAGGTCATTCACAAGTTCTGTGTTGAAGTCTTCACGTCTCTTACACCCCCGGAGCAGTGGACCACAAACATCATTGTACCCTTGCCAAAGAAAGGTAATCTCAGCTTTATGAACAACTACAGAGGAATCACCCTAGTGTAGATAGCCCATAAGTCTATAACAAGATTTTGTTGACTAGAATTTGAGATCATGTTCAGCCCAAATTCAGAAGTAACCAGGCTGGATTTCGCCCCGGCAGAAGCTGTGCGCAGCAAGTCCATACCTTGAGAAGAATAATGGAGGCTTTCCAGGGTCAACAACTCCCACTTACCATCACCTTCATAGACTTCAAGAAAGCTTTTGACTCCATCAACTGAGAGGTCATGTTCTCAGTTCTACGTCACTACGGCATCCCTGACAGATTGGTGAAGGCTTTAGAATTTTACCGCATTTCTTTTTTTTTATAGGTTTTCAGGAGATTTCTTGCTTTGTTAATTTTTTCTTACTTCAAGAGAAAAAAAAGTGACCTAAAAACGTAATAAAAAAGATTTCAGCATGCGCATAGCCTTTTTGACTAAAAAAGAAACAAACTGCACAGCACTTGACAGAGTTCTTTTTTTTTGGCCTAACTCAAAAAGGGCTGTGATGGTGGATGGGAATATCTCAGAGTCTTTCCATGTTACAACACGAAGGTTGCAGGGAGATGTCTTAGGTCCCTTTCTTTTCATTGTGCTTATCGACTATATGCTACAAAAGGCAACTGAGGATACTGACTCGGGAGTGGTAACACATCCGCAGCAATCAAGGAGACATCCAGCAAAAGTCTTAATTGAATCAGTGTGCCAAAAACAGAGTATATAACTGTGAACTGTATATCAGAGCCAACTCTCTAAGTGTATGGCAAGTGCATCAAGCAAGTCACTGACTTTAAATATCTGGGTTGTACAATGGCTTCTAGTTACAAAGATCTTACTAGACGTAAGCCTGAGCCTGGTCTGCATTCTGGAAGATGGCACGCATATGGAGAAGTACAATTATTCCTGTTGACATGTAGGTTAGACTGTTTAACACAACAAGTATTGTTGTATTGTGTGAATCATGAGTGCTGACAAGCGACATGGAGAGTAAAATAAACACCTTCGCAACATCATCGCATAGGGTCATGCTTAACATCAAGCGTATTTACCATGTCCCAAACTCCAGAATTTACAAAGATACAAATACCGAGCCTTTGATAAATAGGGTTAGGCTGCAACAGCTGAAATTTCTTGGCCATATAATGAGGGTGCCTGAGGAGGAACCCAGCAGATTGTATACTCTTTATACTTCTTCACATGGGAGAAGGAAGCCAGGCCGAAACAGAACATCATATCTGTCCTATATCCAAAAGCTATTGGGCGATACAAACAACATGTTACACCCACAGGCTATGGCTGACTTGGCTCAAAACGGAAGTGATTGGGGAAAAATTGCGATCCCCTACTGCGCAGCTGACCGATGATGATGACCAAGCTGCTGCAATTTAAGTCATCTGTGGTCATGACTATATACCACTAACAGATTGCTAATGTTTCAACTTTTATGTATCACTTGTCTTGCAGTGGTATGTATCATTTTGACAGTTATTAATTTCATTTATATAATTACCAATACCATCCAAACCCAAATAATCTCACTGATGCTATATTTATTCATCACTTTTCTTTCTGCAGGCATCACTTGTTAACATTTGAACCAAGAACTGACATTACTATTGTTGATTGGATTTGTGGACGTTTGACCTAGTTACTGCACAAGAGTCATATGTGATCATAGTTTCAGACTTATTAATTTGTATTGATGATTGGGAGTATAATGATAAAATGAATAGAAAGATTATTTAAGTCATGTGCAGTAACATTTAAAACAGACTTAAGGCTACAATTTATCAATTTTCTTGTTGATTAATTTGATTTGTGATTATCAATACCACCCAGATATCACGCTGGGTCATTCAATGTTGCAACCTTATTCATCAATTGTATTGCTTCAGGGATCCAGATAACTACTGAGTCAACAATTTCTATGATGATTTGTTAAACTACTATAGTAATATGACCCAGATACTCATGTTTGATCAAATCCAAAACAAACCTATTAATGGTAAATTCTAATTCATCACTGGTGTTGCTGCTGGGCTTGTTAACTACTGGAATACAACTGTTACGATGATTGTTGAATCATGATGGTTAATACTGTATAACTATATGACCCAATAAGTTCACATAGTTGTGTGTGATCACACCCTAATACCCTAGAACTTAGTATTAATGGTACATCCTAATTCATCACTTGTGATACTGCTGGGCTTGTTAACTACTGGGCTAACAAATGTTATGATGATTGTTGATTTGATTTGTGATAGTTAATGCTGTAATATATGACCTAGTTACTGCACTAAATGAACTTCATGATTTTCAAGAGATTATGCATTACTTGTGTTTCTAATGGACTCGCCTGTTAACCCAATTGTTTTATGATTATAAGTTTTGGAATACAATACAATACAGTCTTGTTGTAAATAGGTCATATTGTAAATAAAAAATGCTGACTTGCTGATGCTACATATTTATTATTCCATCTTGCCCTGCTGTCAATTGGACTATTTTGTGACCACATGGCCAACACTTGTTACAAATATCATTGATTTGTTCAAATATGTAGTTTTATCTTTTTTTGGCATTAGTTATTAAAACCTAAGCTGCTAATATAACTGACCCATTTCTGAAATAAAGTTTCAAAAATATACAAACTTTTAAATTAATATGTTAAAACACAAAACATTGTTTCTGTTTTATGATAAATATCAGTGCATTATTTACAATGTATTAATATATTAAGATGGTTTGCAATTGATACTAAGAACAATATGGTATATCTATGTTATTTGTACTGGTCAAAGAGGTCTAGCATTCAGTTTATTGCCACCAATGAAACCAACATTTCTTGACAAAGAAATTGAATCAGCTATTTATGTGTCTTTAAGATGGTGAAAGTGTGTTGGTTATTGTACAGATGGGATCATATGCTGGTTGGGTATTCATAGCAGCAAATCAGGTGTAATTTAAAGAATGTGTATCTACAACAAATTTGGTTGAATTGCCACAAAAAGAGGTAGGACCATCTTTTGTAAACTGCATATAATAATTTAAATATTATTAAATGAAGTTATAGTAAATTACTAAGCATAAGATATAGGTGCAAATTCAGCCAAATTCAAAATCTACTGTTTCAAGACAAACTTACGTTAAATGTGGTTTATATTTGAGAAATCTGTGTAAATTGTAATCAGCAAAATAACTATTTTCAAATATTCAAGTAAGAGCTAAAACTCACACACACAGTTGGATTTGGTTGACAAAGACAACAGCTGGCAAGCCATTTCTGGTACTTGATGCCTTTCATTCCTATCAATGATACATTTCCTGAACAATGTAAGACAAGGGAGTTTCATAAAAAATTCTACCAACTTTAATGTCAAAGAGGCTTACTCTACTTATCACCAAATCTGGGTTAAATATCACTTAGAACAACTTTTGGCCTGATTGCATAGGAAAGTTGACACAACTAACAAGTACCAGCATGAACAAGAAGCAGTGACGAAATTACTTTTTTAATGTTATCATCACTTTCTAACACGTAATGCGTATTATTTAATAACATGAATGATATAAGTAGGGCATGGGGTACACCAGTACAGTCTACTTTCAATAGCAGAAAATATGTGACGTGTTACATCAAAAGGTACAAGTTGTCTACCTTTGACAAAATTCAGATTTCTGTGTTACTTTAAAGAGAATAAATTAAGCTTTAAAATGATACTTTGCTTGTGAAAATTGAAGTTTAAATTTTGAAGATATGGTGAATAAAGATGATAATTTTCTTATTATTTTCTTTATAATTTACAAGCTTTATTTGCCTGTATCTCAAAATTTGCTTGGCCGAGAACTTGTACCTTTTGATGTAACGCGTCACATATGATATAGCTTTCCGCTTCCCTGAGGCAAAACTTTCTTAAATATTTGACGGTATCATATCATCACATTAACACCTTTAACAAGTCACAATTATAAATTCTTAATTAAATTTCTAAGAGCAGTTTTACTGACAACCAATAGCTCAAACATTAAACTTTGAATCTGAAAATATTGGATTGTAGTCCTGAACTATAATACAGGAAGTAACGAATGAGTATTCCTTCATATTAATCAAATATTTAATTTCTGTACAAAATTTGATTAAATAATGAAAGACCATAATTAACTAAAACAATTGGCTCTATTTTACTCCCTGGCAAGATGTGCATGTATGGCCTAGAGGCATTCATAGTACAAATATTAGCATGCCATTATTACATTAATGTGTGTTTTCATAAAATACACAAGAACTAGGTTACCCTCTCCTCAGGTAGTGTCATCAGGTTCAAAGTAATATTGTGACATGTCATATCGAAAGGTACCTTATGGGTCCCAAAATCAAAATTGATTTTTGGTCTCATCTGAAAGCTAAAATTTTAAGCTTTAAAATGATACCTTGCTTTTGGTTGTGGGATGTTCGGTTACAGAGTTACATCCAAATTGGTAAAGGGTGATTATCAAGCTGATTCAGAAAAAACTATATAGCTCTGAGAAAATTGTGCTTGAAGTTTTTTGTACTGAGTAAAACTTGAATGGACAGGAGATTTTTATCTTGGTTTTTAACACATTTGTCTTATGTTTTGGATGTTGGAACCTGAATATTATGAAAGATTACACTTCAAAGGTAACGTTTCTGATGAAATTAGGAATTTGACCTTGAACGTGATTTTTGACAATGCTCAGCTTCAATGGCTGCATCTCGTAATATACTATGCCGATCTTAAGGTACCTTTCAATATGACGGGTCACATATGAATTTTAGGAATAGATCTTGAAATTCAGTTTGTTCAAATAGTAGTGTTGAATGTTTTAATATCACATTTCTTCAGCTAAACCGTTTTATTTGATACAAATTCTTTTGTCAATTACAATAACAATTTTTTCAATTATATGCTTTAAATTGATAAAAAATATTTTCTATTGATAAAAAATATTTTCGAGTGAATCAAATATTGACACAGAAAATAAATTTATTAGAAAATTCACATTAGTCAATACTTTTCTCAAGTTAAAATACTCTATAAATAATATGAAATGTGTGCTAAAATCCATCAGAAATTGTAGGAAGAAATAGAAGACAAAGTTGTTAAATGTATTAAATTTTTCTCCATCATTTGAATACACTCAAGATAACTCAATTTCCTTGCCAAATTCAAATAGTTGCTACTGGGTTATTTTAATAGTTAAACAATGGATTGTACAGAAAGTTGATAAAAGTCACTTTGATCTGATACTTGTAAAATTGGAACAAAAAAGCATAACAGTTATATGTTATAATCAAAAGGTACAGCAGCTTTGAGACATGTTAAATCAGTTAAATATCAAGATTCTGAAGGTAGAAATTGGAGCAATAAATACTTCTCTTTATGTAGTTGCATTTATATGAATGTCATGTAAATACCAAAATACCACATCCCATCAAATAAAATGCAAAATGAACACAACTTCATTTATAACTGTAATTCTGTACAGTCTTTTTAGTTGAATCCAGGTTGGTTTTTAAAAAGAAATAAACAACAACAAATAAATTCAAACAAATCTATGCAACAAGTGCAACAAGATAATAAATGACCTACATTTGTAGCAATTTTCCAATTTTTACTGGAACTATAAAATATGTCAGCCACTGATCTTTGTTTAAAAAAAACAAAGCAATGTCTAGAACTGATTCTGTATAAAAAATAAGTAAAAATAAACGTTAAGAATCGAGTCTCAAAGAAGTAAATATTTACATCAGTTGGCCTTATTCTTCATCACTAAATTAAATTGTCTGTATATCCAATGGCTGTGACACATTAATTACATTAATGTCAATATTAAATTCTATATTGGTTATCCAATAAGACAAATT
>JXSR01S000001.1:271518-284472 GCA_000969725.1 Ophiothrix spiculata
AATGTCATGAAATAACTTCCCTTAATCAATAATGCAACCAATCATTCTGCATGAATTTGCCCAAAGAGTTTTCCAACTTAATACTCTTTACATAAATGATAAAACAACAAAATGTAATGGTGGTATATGTGATGCATAAAATTGTTGAACTTTTAATTGTAATTTTGTCATATTAGTTCAAATATGTACACGTATATACATATATACATACATACAAATGCTTATATAGTGCTGCTACATCAAGATTGTAGGGACATGCGTGGCCCAGCAGATGTTTAGTGTCCTCGAGCAAGATACTTACCCTAATGTGCTCCTCTCTTTCCAGGTGTCAAATAGGAACTGGCTTTCTTCAATGCTTGGAAGGTAACAGACACATGGGAAAGGAGGTGTGGCAAACCCCTCACCGCAAATATAACAAATTGTGAAGTCTGGCCCAAATGCTTCGTAAGAGAAATGGGCACTCTGACCTGTGAAATACCGACCGTCCCCTTTACCTTTTACCTTTACTTACATAAAGATTTTAGCGCTTTCAAAAATGACACAAGTCCTACATACAGAGCAGAATATAGATATATACGAGTAAATAAAACTAAGTTTTATGCAAAAATACAAACAACTGCAGAAGCAGGTAGAAAGATATGTATAAAGTAAGATCTAAACTTTAACTTAGTTGACATTTTATCACATAATACCATGAGGATCTTAGATGTCTTGTAACAAGAAAGAAAAGACCATAGTTTAAAACAGAGATTTCCAAATTATGGTGATTGAAGAGCAATGTATAATAAAATACCGTATCCACTTGTCCAATTCAACTACTCATTTTCTGAATTTAGATCACGTTAAAGTTGAGCGCTTTCATACCAGCGTGCCAAAAATTGTTAAAATAATTCAAATGAAGTGTCCGTCATAGAATAGGACTATTTTCAAACTTTTGGAAATGGGGATTTTGTTAATTTAAGGAGATTGTCAGATGGAAAATAGTTGAATTAGACGAGTGAATAGGGTATTCAGGATATGCATTCTTATGTTTATACCAATTTAGTCATTTAAATGTAAAGGCACCAAGGAACAACTTACACAAACCTGCAAAATGTTTAAGTCAAATTTTTGTTGCCACTTACTTTAGGAATATCCAGTGAGGTACATATTTTACTTCCATATTTTGATATGTTCATTTATTCAGAAGATGAATATCATTTACCAAAACTAAAAACTAAAAAATGAATTATCAATGGCTACAAAAATGCCTTAACAGTTTTTAGCTATTCCCATACAATAAAAGCAAGATATTACTGTACATAATCGTGAATACAACATACATGTAGCAAGAAAAGGTAAGGTCTCCTTTCAATTTCTATGAGACACCATTGTTATAAATTTCATAACAGAGAAAGCTTGTATTGAATCAATCCATTTGAATAGGCTGAAGGCCAAGTGCTGCAATTCAAAGCTATTCACCTTCATTGCACTGGTCACAAAGACACTTGCCATTCTAATTTCTCATCAAAGAATATGAATTTAGAAGCCAATCTACCTGGGGAACAAAGATGAAAGATTTTAAGATACCTCTAGGTAATGTAAAGTAAGTAGCTAGGTTTTTATCACAGAATATTCCCCATACATACATCTGGGATTGTACTGGTTGTGTGTCAAATTGATACAAGTATTCACGTATTCTGATAACAATAAATACATACAAATGGGCACATGGTTAGGGCAGAGGAGGTTTTAACAATATCCCACAATGCAATGCAACATTGTGCAATATACCTGCAAATCCAATTTAACTCCTATACTTCTGTACTATTCAATGGAATTCTCAAATTCCTAAGAGCCCCTTGTCCAGAAAACCATTATTGCCTATTATGTCATCTTTATAGTGTAAGTGATCATTTGGACTACTGGTATACATTGAATATACTTTTTGAGGGGTAATACAAGAGTTCTGTACTTCATCAGTCAATCTTCTGGTACAAAACCTATTTTAGTCCCAGTATACAATTCCATTATGTATAAATAAAAAAGCAATAAAACTTATCGTCTATGAAATGTTTCAGAGATTATGAAAGCTCTTCACTTGATGTCCAAATTATTGTACTTTTCATGGCATTGGTCCGGTCCTTACAAAAGAATAAATGGACAATTAAGTTCATCCACATTTTGAATTTTTTCTTTAATAAAAATCTAATTTAGCAAACTGTGTCATAATAAAAGCAAAGTGCATGACCATATTAACTTGTTAGCCTCAATTGCTGTTGAAACTGACATATTAAGTGGTGATAAGAATAACAGCTTTATTGCATATATTTCAGTTGACAACTTTCCATTGTTAAGTGCTTATTATGTAGGCCACTTCTTTGTATGGATGGATGTCAATATAAATGAATATCTTTCATTGTATGGTTACTCAGAAGGCAATCTTTATCTTAACAAATTTTAAAAGTCTAACATAATTTTGGTTTCATATGAAAGTGATTTTAAGCAAATTGCAGCATAATGTGACAAAATAATACATAAACAAGAATTAATTATGACATGATTTTAAAATAACAAGAGATTTTGAGGAAATATATGCATTCTTAAATGCTTTTCTTTTAACATCCCCAAAGGCATGCTGTTACTCTTATCTCACTGCCAATAATGCACTTCACAAAAGTGAGCCATAGCATAAGCACCAATCAAAGTATTCTGCACCAATCTAATTCGTCAATTGCTCATAAGTGAAATGAGAAAGTAGATCAAGAATTATATTTGACTTGTGCCATTAAAGTAAATCTTGAATTTAAAAAAATAGATTGCAACACCATTACATTGCATTAAGCGTTAATGTAGGTTTTGAAGGCGTATATTCATTTTTTCCTTGCACATGACTTAATTGTTATACATTTATATTTTAAAGATAAATGCCCATTGATATATTCATCTTAAAGAATACATCCACTTCTGTTCTCTACAGATTCCTTATAGTCATCTCCCTCTTTGTAAATCAACCCTCTACCAACTAGGGCCTAAATTATTATCAGAATTATTCCCCCACTTCCCAAAACATTGTGTAGACATAACCAGCGGCATTTTGTACTTCAAATGGAACCTTATTGTCTGTAATGACTGACCTACCTTCTCCCTTTCTCTGCTAATTTACATTTGCAATTCCCCCACATTTATTCCCTGGATAAATTGCTGTCCTATTTTAAATTTCTTTGATTTGATTTGCCGCTGCTGAGTGGCAGGATCCTTTGTAGCCGACACTTGCGTGTTAAATGAGTTTGTGTCTCAATTCCAATATTAAATGCGTTCAAGCTCATGAAAGTAGTCTCAGAGTTCCCTGTAGCAAATATTTATTCCAGTTCAAGTACATTCATCAAAACAAAACATTGCCATGGAGTATAAAATTGTAGCCACCATTACTCTAAAAAAAAAAGAAAAGAAAAGAAGGAAATGTAAAAGAAAAACATTGATAAAGGTTCATGGGATTGATCGGTCTAAAAATCAATATTACAGGCAATGGCACACACTAAAATTTTGATAAGAGAACATGCAATACTCAAACACTGACCTATAATATCCTACATATTCTAGCTGCAACTACTGTCAAGAAAGATTATTATGCAATAAGCTTGCTGATCTGATTTCTACTATTACAGAGTTTACAAAAACCAAAAATAAAATATTTGTGTCTATCATTCAATATCTGCAATAGCTTACAACAATTCCAATTACCTACAAATTAAGGCTTGGTAAGGAATTAAGTAATCAGAAACTTGTATAGTTACAAGGTTGCTGAAGTTGAAATAGAGTCTGTATGTGGACAAAACGTAGGCACCTACAGAACAAATCAACAAATTGAAGAACAGTCAACAGCACATGGAGACATATGTAAACCCGAGTTGATATATCTTATTACCTGTCATACTTGGTGAAAATGATGACTGAATTACATAGGTAAATCACATATTTGACAAAAGGTATAAAGGTAACTATAGATGAAACACAGACTGTATTTGGACATTGAGTAGGCATCTACAGAACAAATTGACAAACTGAAGGACAGTCAACAGCACACCAGAGGCTAATTGTAAACCCAACTTGATGTATCCTGTTACCTCTTACATATTGCGAAGATGATTGCATAAAATATTTTGCCCAAGTACCTAATGGAAGCTTATACAATTACTACCCAAGAAAAGGACACCTATTGATTTTGTTATGAGTATGCAAATTGCAGCAGAATGTTAAGAGCTTGTTGAAAAAAAAGTACTGTTTTGGTAATAACGGTATATAGTCGTATATAGTAATATAAAGTTATATAAAGTTACATAGGTTGAAATGTTTTTTTATTTTATTTAGCTTCTTAACACTGTTTTCTACAAAATTGGGACCTATTTCTTTAACATTCTAAAATTCTAAATGCTGTCCAGTCAATTATGCACATTAGGAAAATGCAAATGCATTCTTTAGATTTGAAAGGGACCCTGGCATTCAGTTAAGAGAAATGTTTTTAACATCCTCAGGGCAATTGAAGTCCACATATCTAGCCACTGACCATAAGAATGAGTAAAGGAGATTTAAATCATTTAGATGACCAAGTGACCTATTTCTACAAAACACCTTGGGTCATTTGATTTTTGCCACTTCAATATGCAATAAGCTATTCAAATAAAATGAAGTTATTTCCTTCAAAGATAAAAACTTTAAAAATGTCACAATTTTATCCAGATACTATGTAAAAAAGTGACAAATGTTAACAAAATAGTCCAGCTATTCAATTTATTCTAAATATTTATTACATTTAACCTACTAATTGATTACCATTTATAACTTAAGGGAGCTTTGGTTTTATGCTGATGGTAATAGTGCACGACACATTTCAATCATGCCTCAATTACCAATAATATATTACCATAACAGTGACCAAAACTGGGTCATACTTATATCAAAGCATGTAATCGTGATCTCCATTAGCCTAATTTTAAATGTTTAGTTTTTATATTGCTGTTTCCATATAGATTTGATGCTAATATCACACCACTGTGTAATATCATGATATGTCTAGCATTCGATTAATTGACAAGATAATGTAGGGCAGTTGCTATGAATAGGCACTCTCATAGGTAAAGCAATTCTATTGTACTAGAATCAAAAACATGATGAAAAGAATTGCATATAGAATATTTTATTTATTATTATCAAACGTGCTAATCTACTTAATTCTAATGAAAGACATAAACATTTATTTGATATTCTAATAGCAGGATACATTAACAAAATATAACTTGACTCTTTTCCCTCTTTTTCTGAGGAAGTCTTGTGTGATTCTTTAAATTCTGTTCTGCTAGAAAAAACAAAAATTTTTCTGTCATCCCGGTAGCTACAATTATGACTTTTAGACACAAGTTACCCAATATTCTTTATGAATATATTAACATAACACACCACCCAATGTTATTTTTATAGATTAGATTGTTCTCAAATATATGCTATGACAATTTTTAAAAAAACCATGGTTATTTACAAGTTGCAAGAAAAAATGCTGACAGGTCTCCGGACAGTTGAATCATTAGAATTCCCAAATTCATCTCCAATGAAGTATCTGTCACACATGGAAACATTGAAATTCAATTATATACAAATGTACAATTAATAGCTATCATGTCAATGAATAACATAAAATGTTCATTAAGGCCATGAACCTGCTTCATAATGACCTAATTGCCAAGTTTAAAAACAAGGCATGGACAATGATAAAACATTTGGCAAGACCACTTCTAAAAAGTATAGACATACTGAAGAAAGTGGATAATAATATCATGTTTGTTCAATCTATCATTCTTGATTTGATTAAAAAGGATTTAAAAAAATGTAGGTAAACAGGGTTTGTTCACAAGTTTCTTGCTGAAATGCTGGAAGCGTATATCTTGAGTATTTCTAGTTTTTTAAATTATATCCTCAGTAGTATGAAATTGGAAGTAAATTTAGTGATTCAATAGCTGACACAAGCATTAATGTAAAGAAACATGTTAAATGTAGATAGTACAATGATAGGTAAGTATGAATCAAGATGATAAGTTCCTTAAAAGAAATCAAGTCGTTATTGTAGATAAAATATAACTTTGATCAGTAGTGTAATGATGTCACAAGCATTCAATATGAAAGCTATTTCCTTTCCCTGCACATTTTCTGGGTCATGCCTGGTAAAATAGTTAAAGTTCATTGACTGCGATCTCAATAGTATTATTTAATGAGTATAGAAGGTAACTTGGAGTTAAGGTAGACATAATAGTAATATCATCTGTCAAGTCTTTACCAACATCATTACTACTAAACTGTGTCAACTTATCATGAAATTAGGCCAACATCTTTTGTAACTTATCCAACTTCATCTTATCCAGTCAGATCAAGACATCACAACGTATTAAAGGGACTAGTCTAGATTCCACTTAGGAATAAAAACTTTTATTGAAATACTCTAAATAAACCTTAAAAGTGTAGTAAAATCCCAAAAAGTACAACAATTTACACAGAAATGGCTCAAATGGACAGAGAATTAATTCGCAATATATCATTATGTGATGGTGGTGTGACTAAATCCTAAATTTGTACCTCAGGTGGATCTACTAGATAAAAGATCAAACAAAGCTTATTGAGATTATTTAATACATATCAAAATAGAAACAATTTCATCAAAAATAATTTGTTTACCCATCACAGGTGTAGAAACAAGATCTTTTTTAAGGTTTAAAACTAAAGAAACTTTTTCACACCATTTTTTGCCGCTGATGGCAAAAATTAAAGTAGGTAAAATTGCAATTTTCTCCATTATTCCTCAAAATCATGGAAAACTACTGTTTGGTTATATTACTATAAGCATGTTCTAGACTACTAGATTCAAGTAAATATTATATAGGCCTAGGTAACAAAAAAATGGGAAGAAGAATCTAGGCCAGTCCCTTTAAGACACAATGGACTCATTGGCCCGTATTCCAGAAAGATGTTTAGCTAAACCATTGTTTAACTGAGCATCAACTGTCCAGGAATGATACGCATCGTTGCAGCTTTCAAGCAGAACAGTTCAATGAGTCGTGCTGTTGACGAGAAATAAAACCTTGATTTAGCTAAACACCTTTCTGGAATACGGGCCATTATGTTTAGACACAATTAGCACAATATAGATCTACACGTACTGTGCTCATCTCTCTCTCTCTTTCTCTCGGTTAACATTTGATAGAAAAGAGAGACACTGAAACAGTTTGTAATAATTACATGCATATATAATTGAGTTTCTATAATGGAGAGATATCTGATCAAAGAAGCTCATCAAACATGTTCAAATGTCAATTTAAAAGAAAAAGAGATTTTAATGTCTTTTTCTTTTAAGTTGACATTTAAAAATGTTTAGATCCAGATCTTAAATGCTATCAGAAACTAATGTGTCAGTCAGAAAACATTAGAATCTTTCATCCAACTTACAAATACAAATCACAACTGCTTATGATACATAATGTGGAACGTTTAATCTCTGATTAAGTTGTAATATTAAGAAAAAAATGCATTTGAAATTGTTTGACTAATACAACATCGATTTCAAATAGCATTTTGAATTTCAGATTAATAAATTATTATTGCTGATGTACTGATGATTGCCATAAATGGTTGCTTTAAATCAAAAGGTTTGAAGCTAGATAAACATCTGGCAATTAATTTACTATAGCATGGACAGCAAAAGGAGTAACTGATAAACTGAAGTGGGTATATTGATGACAAACCACACAGATAATGCAGTAAAAGTTATAATAATGAAGTGGTAGTACTATCACATTACTATGGGTCAAAACATAGTCGGCCTTCAAACAAAATTTTCCCTACCAAACATTTGGTTGTGACGTCACCAAATATTTGCCATCGAATTTAAAATATAAACCGGTAACAAACATTTGAGGCAATGTATATGGCAATTCAATACATGTTCAATTTAACGTGAAATTTTATTTGGTCTCAACTCGGTGTTGAAGTATTTGGAGTCAGTTGTCATTTTGACATCAGGACCAAATGTTTGGTAGCAAAAAATTGTTTGAAGGTGACTATGTTTTGACCCTATGTCTGTAAGACCTACATGCATTGTTTGATTCTAATATTTATACTATGTATGCAATGCATATTTGATAATGCTATTAAGTCAAATTATCTTTATTGCAAGTTGTATTGGATTTGATTTTATGGAAGCATATGAGGTTTATTAATTACATATTGATAGATAATTCCAATCACACATTTCAATACATCCCTGAAGAAAATAAAATTGAAGATAATTTTAATGTATGTTAGATTGTTAAAAGATTTTCTGAATGATCACTCTATGTTACATTCAAACATTTTGCTAATTCTATATTAAAGATGTACGTTCCAATCAATTCCTGTCCCCCTGTGCTCAACTATATTTGAATGCCATCTAAAAGCCAACATTTTTTTGATTATAAATCCAAAATTTCATCTCTAAATTTTTTAAAGTTTAGGGGATAAAACATAAAATGCAAAATTAATTGGTATACCTATTGTCTATTTCTTTTGTGTTTACATAACAGCCTCATCCCCAGGGCCGCAAACTTTCTGTTGCCTCCCAATAGAAAACCAAGCACTTGAAGGTTGAAATTTCACAAAATGCATTTCAGAAGTTGAGATCAACATTTAAAGTAAATTATACACATGCTATTATAGGATCCTACACCTTTAAGATGGCCTAGTTATTTTTCACACATTATATTGAACAAGGAATTGAATGCATAGTGGTAATCATGTTGAGACAATTATTTTCTGTGTCTCCCCTAAGTTTCCGTTGAACTCACCTACTAACAAATTTGTGTAAATGAGTATAAGTTTGTGAATATAATATGACCTTGTTACAGTCATATTGTAATTACTGAATGCTGGCTTACTATTGCATACTATTACTTTATTCTTAGTCACCGAGTGCGATTTTACTTCCTAATAAGGAATTTTGGCCATCCATTATGAGACGATAGATGACAGTGCGTTCAGCGTGAAACGCAGTGGACCCGCACGTTCAAAATCACGGCGCGATGCAGGTATACGCACACATCCAGCGCGAAGAGCTTTACTGGGTCTGGAATATTTCATGTTTGAATAGGGGTGTACGTTTTTCCAATGATAATGTTTATAGTTTTTGGCAATAATTTACATCGTTTTTGGTTTATAAATGACTCAAATTTTTGACTAAGAATGAGAATAAAAGATTGCGATCTGCGGGGGCGCCCATTACTCAAAATAATGTACGCCCATCCATTATGAGACGATAGATGACAGGCAAAACAACAAATCTTATCTTTTATTCTCTAATTATTCTCTCATTTGCCTTGCTTTTAAACTTTATTTTGCAACCATTTGGCCAACACATGTTACAAATATTATTGACCTATTTTTGCAGTAGTTCATAGGTAATTAACCCTTAAACTGACATGATAATGTATCATTCTTGACTCCTCATTTTTCTCTCTGTCTGACCATCTGTTGACTATTCAACCAAAAGTTGAATTGAACCACATATAAAATAGGTTGAAATAAATTATAAGAATCAAATTCAAATAGTTAATATTGACAACAATTGGTCTTGATTTTAAATTCTGGATTAGATAGTGATATTTTAAATTGTATGTGTCCCAGGGCAGTGAAACATTAATTGAATCAGATTTTATATCGGTTATCCAATAATTATACAAATAACAAAGTTGAAAACCAGGGCATGTCTGAGGTCTCAAGGGATGCTACTTTGTAACATAAAGGACATTTATTAAAGGATGATTTACTGGAAGGTTGAATGTGTTTAATATTATATAAATGTCATAGCATCATTCCCCTATAAAATGCAAGTACATAACATTTCTATTTCCACTCACACTGAATAACTTAGAGGATGTCATCAACTCCATATGTTAAAAGTAAGTGTTTTATTACATTTATATTGAATATGAACAGTAAACTCAACTTTACTATACCTAACTGATGATTTATAGTCCTCTGTTGTTCCACTAGACCACTCAAGCTTGAAAATCACAATTCAATTCACACATACTGTTGTTTTGGTCCTTATTCCTTGTTCATATTATCTCATTGTAGTGCCTTAACACTAACAGTATGTTTCAAACTTTTCACATATAACTCTTATATTTGATGACATTTCAGAACTTGCCCTTTTCTTGTCAAAATTTCATTCAATTAGCTACCAAATCTTTAAGTAATGGATCAAATAGATTGCATAAAAAAACTGGGTTAGGGAAATACAAACTAATGAAAATATAAAACAATTGGCCTAATTCTTAGAGCAGGTAATAATAACATGACTTATAGGCATTGACACATTTCATAACATTACTGTTATCATTTCATTATTACATTCTTGTATATATATTTGATCATATGGATCATAACTAGGGCATCATGCTTGTGGTAATCTCATGAGGCTCCAGAGTGAGAAGTAGGATATCCTTCCCTAAAGGCTGAGTTTGTTTTATGTCATGATATAACTTCCCTGAATCAATAATGCAACTAATCGTTACTACATGAATAGCCTACAAAGTTTTCAAACTAAAGACTATGTTGTCATAAAGTGAATCAAATTTGTTGAACTTTAATTGTATTTTTGTTCATATTGATATGTATTGTGCACACAAAAAATGATAGCCATTGAATTAATTTTAGATATAACTTAGATTGAATATAAACAGATCATGTTGCTTTCTCATTTGCATGATGGGCATTTGGTGTATATAAATGTTACAATTGTTTTTGTCTGGTAATGATTTATTTAGTTTAGCTTAGCTTGAAGTTTGATGACCATGTAAAAGCCTAAATTCTTTTCAAAAAAGATGCAATGTTATTTTTCTGTTGTGTATGAATTAGTGTTATACATTTTCATTTCATAATGCTCTTAAAATGATACTTGCGGTAAATTTTTGAATGCTGTCCAATGCACTCAACCGCACTGGCCTTGTGGATTGGGTGCTAAAAATGTTCTTGGTTTCTTATTGGATACCCTCTTTTGGGACTTAAAATCCATAATACAACATTTCATCTTGCTGAAGACTTGTTAGATACTATTGTATTGACTACTTTGTGTCCAGAAGGAACCCAATTTCTTGAATACTATGTGCAGGTCTCAAGGACACCTCCTATATTGAGACATCTAAATGGCTCAATATAACCTGCATACTCCTAGAGACTACTTAGAATTGCCTAAAAGGTGTCCAAGAGACCTTCTGGTCCAGGAGACCTCCAGGTCTCCTGGGACCTTTTCTTTTTGCTATGGAAGCTCTTTCTATTCCAATACAACAGAAGCAAGTTCTTATTATTATTCATAACCTTGAATACAACTTGAACATACATGTAGCAAGTAAAATCCTTTCAATTTCTATGAGATGCCATTGTTATAAATAGCATACCAGAGCAAGCTTAAATTGAATTTGCATTGGCTGCAAGCCAAATACTGTAATTCAAAGCTATTCACCTTAATTGCACTGGTCACAAAGACACTTGCCTTTAACTTTTATATCACAGAATAAAAAGAAGCCAATTTACCTAGGGAACAAAGACAAGAGAATTTAAGATACCTCGAAGTAATGTACAGTAAGTAGGTAGGTTTTATCACAGGATATTAGTCTCCATACGTACACTAGGGATTGCAATGATTGTGTGTTAAATGGATACATTCATTTAATTTGTTAACATTAAATGCATGCAAATAGCCAGCCACATTGTGAGGGGCATGCTTGAAGAGTTGTCATCTTTACAGTGTCAGTGATACTCTGGACTACAAGTATACAAGTGCATCATAGTCCTTCCTCTGAAGTTTCACAACATACCTGGTGTCCAAAATATCAATGCACTTTCATTGTATTGGTCAGATAAAACACAAGCATACCAAATAAATAAATAAGTCTATCTACATCTTCAATTTTTTCTTTAATCAGAATCTAATTTAGCAAACTGGGTCATAATAAGAGTAAAGTGCATGACCATATTAACTTGTTAGCCTCATTTGCTTGTGAAAACTGACATATTGAGTGGTTAAAAGAATAACAGCTTTATTGCATATATTGCAGTTGACAACTTTCCATTGTTAGGTTTGCAAGTGTATATTATATAGGGCACCTTTTTGTATACATGTCAATATATATGAATATCTTTCATTGTATAATTGCCCAAAGGGTAAGCTTTATCTTAACAAATTTGAAAAGTCAAACATAATTTAAAGTAAATTTAAGCAGATGTAACTATCTGAAACACAATTTGCAAATTGTAATAAAATAGTGACATAGTCTTTAACTAAGAAGTGTTTTTTCTAGAAATAAACCTATTCTTAAATGTATCATTTTCTTCTATTAACATCCGTGAGGCATTTAACTACACTTTCATCTCATTTCCGACAGTGCGATTCATTGAGGTATAATAAAGTCATAACATAAGTACCAAACTAATTGCCCAATAGCTCATAAGAATACTAAGAAAATGAAGAAGTAGTTTAAGAAGTATATTTGACAAGTGCCATTAAAGTTCAATCTTGAATTAAAACATTTAGGATTCGGATTCCATTTCACCAATAAATGCATAAAAGGAATTGTTTTATGACCTTTTATTAAGGAATCATGCTGATATCTCGCAGTGAACAAGATTATTTTTCTAATACAATTCATTTCACAAATGTCTTATTGAAAAAATTGACATAGGATATCAAACTCGTAATTGCAATACCTATTATAAAGTTAATATATACATAAAAGTTCATGGTTAAACAAAAATACTGATTCATCATTTTTAATTCCTAAATAAGTATTTGGCAATACCTAAGCAAGATCCAAACTGCATAAATTTATGATATTAGAAAAAAGTGTCAACTTTTATGAAGAAATATTGACGCCATTTTAAAGTTGTTTCTGTAAATGA
>JXSR01S000001.1:296665-309517 GCA_000969725.1 Ophiothrix spiculata
ATTGAGGAGTCTAAAGTCAAGGTACTTGAACATAAATCTCAACCCAGCACGGATTTTTCTACACTAATTGACATCCCTTCTATTATCCAAGTTGATGTATCCTATTACCTCTCACATCCAATGCAAGAAGTCTGCTGAAGATAAAGTAGAGACTGTATATGGACAATGAGTAGGTATCTACAGAACAAATTGACAAACTGAAGGACAGTTAACAGTATGCCAGAGGCTAATTGAAAACCTAACTTGATATGTCCTGTTCCCCCCATAAAAGATGAAGATGATGAATTAATTACATAAATGTTATTCAGTATCAGTAATAGCTTATTACAATTTCTATTACCCATAATGCTTTATAAGAAATAGGTAAAATCAGACACCTGATAAAATGTAAAGATTGCTGAAGATGAAATATAGACTGTATATGGACAATGAGTATGCTTCTACAGAATACATTTACCAACTGAAGGACAGTCAAGAGCACACCAACCTCTACATGTAATAAACCCAAAATGATGTATCCTATTACCTCTCATACGAGGTGAAGATGATGATTGAATTGTAATTGCATACAAATTATTGGTCAAGTACCTATGGAAGCTTATACTATTACTACCCAGGAATGGGACACCTTGTAATTTTGTTATTAGTGTGCAAAATTGCAGCAGATAAAGAGATTATTGAAAAAAATGTAGTATTTTGGTAGTAATGGTATATAGTCATATGAAGTTATATAGGTAATGTTGTTTTTATTTCATTTAGCTTCTTAACACTGTTTTCTAATAAGGAGAGTGGGACCTATTTCTTGAACATTCTAAAATGCTAAACATATGTTCACAGAGGTATATGTCATGTTGGCCTATGATCATGCAGTCAAGTCAATTATGCATATTACAAAAATACAAACATGCATTCTTTAAATAATTTGAAAGGGACCCTGGCATTCAGTTAAGCGAATTGTTTTTAACATCCTCAGGGCAATTGAAGTCCACATATCTAGCCACTGATCATAATAATGATTAGATGAGATTTAAATCATTTAGGTGACCTATTTCTACAAAATACCTTGGATCATTTGATTTTTGCCACATGAATATGGTATTAAGATAAAATAGTCATTAACTTCAACGTTTTTAAAAAATAAAGACCTGGAAATTATTAACATTTAAGACTGAACAACATACTTGCCACAAAAATGTTAAAACAAAATTAGGATAAGCCAACTGTTTAGGGTAGACTACCTACCCCTGTTTGTTTATTTAATAGTCTGTACATTTTGTTGCTGAAATATTATTGTGTGATATGGATATTGATAAAGGACTCATAAGCTACAGTTCCACTATGACATCTAACAACCAATACATGTACTTGGTTATGGGATATGGCTACATATAGACACAGGCACTTTAGCAACATCGATCCTAGACCATGCATTCCAAGACACTGTTTGGATGTAGCACCAGGTTATTTTTCCAACTGTGATGAAATCAGACATGCATGCAAACACACAAACATTGATGTCTTCTTAGGTAAATGATTTAACCAACAACAACTCTTTGAAATTATCTCTAGCAAAGTAATTTTTCTTATGTGTTACTAAAATATATAGTTTTTTTCCCCAAAAAGGTTTATTCCAACACATTGCATTGTCTTTAATATGGGCTGCATAACAAACAATGAGGCCCTACACTTTGGATTTTAGTTTTCACTGTTTAATAAATTATTATTTAGCCTCTGGATAATTTTCATGTGCTTTAATAATTTACTTACTTTTTGAAATGTTTCAAATACTGTATTAGATCATTTTCATTTTTAAGACAAAACATCCTGTCTTTTGGGGGCAACATATTTTTGATAACACTAACAATAAAATCCTCATCAGAAAAAATAAATTAAAAAGGCAAAGGGGCTAACTTATATCTTAGGTCACGGTGTCATGTCTATTTAAAAGATAGGACTATGATCCTATTAAAATCTGCAAATGTTACTATTTTTTCCAGATACTATATAAGAAAGTGACCAAACTGACCAAAGTTAACAACATACTCCAATTAATCAATTCATTTTAAGTTTTGACTTTTAAGCTACTAATTGAATAACACTGATAAGAGAGCTTTAGTTTTATGCTGATGGTTAATAGTGCATGACACATTTCAATGCTGCCTCAATTACCAATATTACATTACCATAACAGTGAGCAAAATTGGGTCATACTTTTATCAAAGCATGTAATCGTGATCTCCATTAGCCTAATTTTAAATGTTTAGTTTTTATATCCCTGTTTCCATATAGATTTGATGCTAATATCACACCACTGTATAGTATCATGATATGCCTAGCATTCAATTTATTCACAAGATTATGTAGGGCAGTTGCTATGAATAGGCACTCTCATAGGTAAATCAATTCTATTATACTAGAATCAAAAAAGAATTGCATATGGAATATCTTATTTCATATAATCAAATGTGTTAATCTATTCAATTCTTAATGAAAAACATCTATGTAAACATTTGTTTGATATATTGATAGCAGAATGCATAAAATTACAAAGATAACTTGACCCTTTTCCCTCTTTTTCTGAGAAAGTCTTGTGTGATTCTTTAAATTCTTTTCTGCTAGAAAACTAAATTTATTTTGTCATCCCGGTAGCTACAATTATGACTTTTAGACATAAGTTATCCAATATTTTTATGAATATGTTAACACAACACACCACCCAATGTTACTTTTATAGAGTTAGTTGAGGTTTACTTAAGAAATTGCACACCTTTTTTCCTTTTTACAAATCTAAGCACTCTATCCCTTATTTTGCTAGCGGAATAATTAAATCTAAATATTAGTATTTTTTCTCCAGACGTTTCTTATATGGTCGTTATGGTTGATGACACAAAATGCGGGACAGAAAATGTGCAATATATTATTTGAAATAATTTTAATGGTATCAGTGAAAAATAGATTTCTCAACAATTCTTCCCGCTTTATTCATTTCATGCAATTTTTATATTTTCAAAATGTTTAACATGATGCTAGAGCAAAATAAAGTTTACACTCTAAGATTCGGGACATCATTTTTTAGGGGGATTGATACATTCTAGAGACACCTAACTTAACAAAAACATGTTTAGTCATTAAATACTTTTAAAATATTGCATAAGTGCTTTTCAACCACTGACAACAATTTTTCAAACAGCCAAATCAAATTTAAGTAATAGGCTCGGCAAGTCATGAGACAGAAGTTACCAACTTACTGGCAAATCACCCATAGTTTCAATATCTCCCCAGTAGTATGAAATTAGAAGTCGATTTAATAATTGAATACGCTAGAATAAGAACATCCCAATTCCATGAGCTGCCTTCTGTTAAGTTATGTAAAATATAAATGCATATAAATCTCTGAAAATGCTTTCAAATCACTAGAAAGCATTTCCATGTTTTTATTCCAATCATAGTGTCACATTTGACCTTGTAGTTGACTTTGTTAGACATTGTTAGATAATTTTCCAAGCATATAGTTGCAGAGGGGAGCTCATGGAGTTGGGATGTTCTGATTATGGCTGTATAAATATAGCAACTATGTACTATAACAAGTATCTAACAATGTCTAGACAAGTCAACTACAAGGTCAAATGTGACAATGTGATTAGGACATTGACATGGAAATGCTATTTTAGTGATGTGAAAATTTTTTCAGAAATTTGTATGCATTTATATTGTATAAATAATATAAATATATTAAAGATGTAGGTTCCAATCAATTCTCGTCCCCTTGTGCTCTACTAGAGGTAGTATATTTTTAATGGCATCTGAAAGCCAATATTATGATTATAAATCCAAAATTTCACCTCCAAATTCTTTATAGTTTAGGAGATATAGCAACAAATGTAAAATTAATTGGTATACCTATTATTTATTTATTTTGTGTTTACATAACAGCCTCATCCCCATAGTCGCATACTTTTTGTTGCCTCTCAATAGAAAACCAAGCATTTGAAGGTTGAAATTTCACAAAATGCATTTCAGTGGTCAAGATCAATGAGTTAAAAGTAAATTATACACATGCTATTATAAGATCCTACACCTTTAAGATGGCCTAGCTATTTCACACAACATATATTGAGCAAGGAATTGAATGCATAGCGATAATCATGTTGGCACATTCAACATGTGTTCTTCCTGTGTCAGACTGTGCAAATTTATCTACACTTTACATCACTGTAAACCTAAGTAGTATAAAGAGAGAAAGTATGACATTATCCTGTACAGACACCTGCAGATTATATCCTTAAGGTAACCTAGATACTATTCATTTAACAATAATGAGACCATCTTAAACATTTTAAAGTACATTTTAAGATATTAACTTATCTGTTGTCTAGCTGAATTACATTACATAACTTGTTAACACTTGTACCAGCAATTGCTCTATGATATTTGATTAAATTTGTGATATGACCCAGTTATTACAGTAGAGTCATGTGCGACTATATTTTGTTAATGTTGCCAGTTGATATGAAATGTAAACGTTAACTTTATGAAGCTAAATAATCATTGAAGTCATGTGTGATTACATCTAAAATAGCCATATATTGATGAAACTTGTATTTTCACTATTCTTGCAGCCCATGGGGGTAACTGGGTATTCTGACCAAGGAACCACCCCCGTTACCAAAAAAGTGAGACCTGCACTTAATTTCAGCAAATAAACAGTGTGGAGTTCAATGAGTTGAGCAAGAAAAGGAGTAATTTAAGACATTGATTTTAGTGTTACCCGTCATCCGAGTAATTGAAGTTTATGACTCTGTAGACTTGTCAATTTTTTTTTTAAATCATGGCCAATCGCTTTAAGGAAAAACACATAAACAAATCAGCAACACAGTTCAAATATCAAGGGTTAATAGCCACAAGGCCGTATATTCATGGGCAACAAAGAGCCAGAAGGCCTAGTTTGCACGTACAACAAAGGTGCAAATATGGCCATGTGGCTCTGGTTTTTTTTGTTTTGCAAACACGGCCTTGTGGCTCTTAACCCTCGATATCTGCAATAGTCAGCATGGCGCACCTTGCTAAAAATCTTAAACATATTAATAATTCCCCTGATCCATCCTTTTAGTTGTGTGCATATTCAAGTTGAATATGTCCTAGCCAAACAGTTGAGACAAGCTGTTGCCAAATATTTTCTATGTCTCCCCTAAGTTTCTGTTGGACTCAGCAATTAACCAATTTGTTTTAATGAGTATAAGTTTGTGAATATAATATGACCTAGTTACAGTCATATTGTAATAACTGAATGCTTACTTACTATTGCATACTATTACTTTATTATTCCCCCATTTGCCTTGCGTTTGAACTTTATTTTGAAATCATTTGGCCAACACATGTTACAAATATTATTGACCTTTTTTGCATTAGTTCATCAAAGTAATCAAACCCTAAAACTGACATAATAATGTATCATTTTTGACTCCTCATTTTTCTCTCTGTCTGACCATCTGTTGATTATTCAACCAAAGTAGAACTAATCCACATATAACATAGGTTGAAAATAAATTATAAGAATAAAATTTTAAATAGTTGATATTGACAACTATTGGTTTTTTCCCTCGGTTAGATAGTAATATCGTAAATTGTATGTATTTCCCAGGGCTGTGAAACATTAATTTTATTAATAAATATACAATTTTATATTGGTTATCCAATTACACAAATAACAAGTGAAAACCAGGGCATGTGTTGAAATAGTCTAAAGGGACTCTGTGACAATAAGGGCATATATTAAAGGATGATTTACGACATGGAAGGCTGAATGTGTTAAATATTATATAAATGTCATAGTATCATTCCCCTATAAAATGCAAGTACATAACATTATTATTTCCACTGACACTTAAAATATATTTTGCCCATAGACTTAACACATCTGTTACATAAGCCATTTATTTCAGATATCTTCCAGTTGCATCATTCAGCATTATGCATTCAGAAATACAAGCATTGATTGTCACTTCAATAAATACAGTTTCTTATGCTGCTTTCATACTTATTGTATGACCTCTACTAAACCAATGTGCACCCATATCTCCGTATCGGGTCAAATGAGTGAAGTAATTGACTTCAAATATTAAATGTTTTGTCCAAGCACATAGCTCGCTGGCATCAAACTAACAAACTGATGATATCAAATCCAATAAAAAGTCAATAGCACTAACTGGAATTTTTCAACTCCTATTTACTGGCAACCTGTGATGACATGAAGGATGTCATCAACTCCCTATGTTAAAATAAGTGTTTTATTACATTTATATTGAATATGAACAGTAAACTCAACTTTACTATACCTAACTGATGATTTGTAGTCCTCTGTTGTTCCACTAGACCACTCAAGCTTGCAAGTCACAATTCAATTCACACATACTGTTGTTCTTGTCCTTATTCCTTGTTCATATTATCTACATTGTAGTGCCTTACCAGTATGTTTCAAACTCTTTTCATGTAACTCTTATATTTGATGGCCATATGAAATGACATTTCAGAACTTGCCCTTTTCTTGTCAAAATTTCATTCAATTAGTTACCAAATCTTTAAGTAGTGGATCAAATAGATTGCATGAAACAACTGGGTTAGAGAAATAAAAAATAATGAAAATCTAAAACAATTGGCCTAATTCTTAGAGCAGGTAATAATAACATGACCCATAGGCATTGACACATTTCATTACATTAATGTTATCATTTCATTATTACATCCTTGTATATATTTGATCATATGGATGATAACTAGGGCATCATGCTTGTGATAGTCTCACGAGGCTCCAGAGTGAAAAGTAGGATATCCTTTCCTAAAGGTTGAGTTTTAATATTTGTTTTAATATTGAATTAATGTCATGATATAACTTCTCTGAATCAATAATGCAACTAATCATTGCAAAATGGATTTGCCTGCATTGCAACAAAAGACTTTTTGCATAAATAATAAAACAAAATGTTAGAGTGGTATTATGTGCTGTATAGAGTGAACTTCATATGATGTATTTTTTGCTCATGCTGAAGATGTACTTCAGCATGAGCAAAAAATATCAGAAACTATAAAGTCTTTTATTATATAGACCTGAAGTAGAAGTCCTCTTTTGGCCTATGCATTAGCAAGCTTGCCTGTGACTTGGCGGATTCAAAGTTGGCAACCTGGCATGAATTTATTTGCCCCTGGTATGCCTTGGGATAATTACTGTTAAAGTAAGTTGGTGGTAGTAAGTATTCTGTTCAATTCAATATAGCATAAAAATATAAATAATAATATCAATAATAATTTGACACCACTGAATGTACATACGTATATTTAGCCTGGTTTCTCGAAAGCGTAGCAAACTCTATCCCATCTGATGAATGGGTACCCAATGAGCGTAAGCGAAGGTATGCCATTCCAGAGGTCTATACTTTGAAATTTGTTTCTTACGGGTAAATGACCTCCATCTGCTCAGGAAAATGTGAATCCTAACTAATTTTTTTATCATGAAAAGATAAACAGTTTCCACTGCATTTGCGAGGACTCGATCCATGGATTATGGCAGGGTTTAGTCATGCATTACGAAGCGAGGGATCTACCGCTGAGCTATCTAGGCAGTGTTAAGATCATTAACTAAAATCTAAAACATAAACATTAGAATGTCATATTTTTCTTTTGTTTACATAAATATTGCAATTTTTGCCTCAATGGAATGCTAAATTGGTAAGTTAATTATGCAAATGCGTATACCAGACAAAATGTAGATAATGTAGATACCGAAAACAGGCAATTTACAGCTTAAACAGGGCGGTCTCAGAGTCGTAATTCACGTCCGGGTTTTCAGCCAAAACAACGTGGGTTTGTTACATTAACATTCAAAATCAACACCACATATTTATAAAATATTATGTGTAATTCAATAAGAAGTATCAAGCATACAATCTGTCAACATTTGAAAACAATCGAATTGATCGAACATCATGAAATTATGAGGTTTCGCGAAAAATGTGTCAACTTTACGAAGTAGTCTATTGACATCATTTTGACCTTGATATGGACATGAAATCCCTAGTTAAGATTCATGTACAAATAAGAGACTACTATTCCTCTATTACTACTACCTGAAGACACTGGCTTTATATTTATCTTCTTTCCATTAATGCACTAAGAAAATGATGAAGTAGTTTAAGAAGTATATTTGACAAATGCCATTTAAGTCTCAAATCAAAATATATGATTGGTATTCCATTACATCACAGTAAGTGATCATTTATCAAGTTCCAAAACAAAAAGATGCAAAAATTCCCCTTTGGTAACCATTTTAGTCTTTATGGGGGATCTTGAGACAAATATATTGAACTGTCACGGTATATGCCAATATCTGGTTAAACTGATTGTTTGGAATTCAACAAACAACCAAAAATCTACTTCTAAATTTACAACTTTAAAATTATATAATATCCACAACCCACAAAAGTGTAAATAAATAAAAATATACATTATATTATACATGGACATTGCACAAGAGTGAATATGTACTAAATACAAGCCTTAATATCTGCCTTCCACAAACTTCTTTCCTGGTATGAGGAGTCAACAGAATACAGAGTGCTAGGATATAATTTGTTAGAAAAAAAAAAATTCACAAAGCATTAAAAGTTTACAAAATGGACTTAGTTATAATCAGCAGTTATAATCAGCACTTACAATTCTGTCTACATTTATATTTGTGTCTTTTGAAAAGAAATGTGTTCACATAACACAAAATAATATCAAAAACAAAAACAAAAGTAAGTTTCTTGATACTGACACTTGTCATAACATAGTTCGCACACTCATATTATCCAAGCTCTACTATTGTAAATCCCTATTATTTGGCATTAACACAAAACACATCAATCGTCTCCAGATTCTTCATAATAAATGTGCTCGGCCTATCCTGAAACAGCCGAGTTGCTCCCATGCCTCACCGCTTTTGCGGTCTCTCCACTGGTTGCCAATAGAGGAGAGGATTCGTTACAAACTCATCATTCAGTCTTTCAAAGCCTTTCACTTAGGATCCCCTGATTACCTATCGTCTTACTTTCAGTCTCGTGCTCACAAAACAAAATACAGCCTTTGTTCGGACTCGACCATTTCCTTTGAGGTCCCTCGTACCAAGAAACGTGCTGGTGATCATGCTTTGTCCATATCTGGCCCTCAATTTTTGAACGAGCTGCCCATAAGTATCCATTCTGTTGTTAATTATAAAACATTCTGAAATCACATCTTTTCCCTTAATTTCATTTTTTCTTCTCTTCCTAGGGCCTTGTCCACATTGTAAAAGGCGCTTTATAAATCATTTTATTATTATTATTATTATATCAATCAAAATCTGTAATAGTTAAAATAAAACTCCTATCAATCCCAGATACAGTAGCACTTGACTTCAGCATAACCCACCATGATAAGAAATTGAGATAATTAGACACTTGACAAAATGCAAGAAGTCTGGTGAACATGAAATAGAGACTGTATATGGACAATGCATGGGCATCTACAGAAAAAATAGCAAACTTGAAGATGGTCAACAGTACACCAGAGGCTAATTGTAAACCTGTTTCAAGTTTGGTGTATCCTATTACCTCTCACACTTGAAGAAGACGCTGATTGAATTGCATAAAATTTTTTGGTCAAGTACTTAATGGTAGCTAGTAGCTAGTTTCTACTTTAATAGTACCTTTAGACATTTTGACAATTTTTGATGCCATGATCTTATGTTTTAAAAGTTTATCTGTGGAAGCCAGTGATTTACAAATAATGAAATGGACTGATCCTCACCTGCATATTAACATATTTTTCAGATTTATGAAATTTTACAATACCTAAGATATTTTCATGTGATATTCTTTCTTAAGAATAAGGCAGAATATGTTGCTATACTAACCGTATTATTATTATTTAGACCATTAATTATATTTGACAAATTGTTGGACAAAACATCAGGAAAATCCAGTAAAAACCATCTTTTTGTAAATCTATCATCTTGAGTGAGTACTTCAATTTTATACTCAGAATAACTGGGAGTAATGGGGCATTTTAGGTTTTAAAAAAGTTTTTTTGCTATTTTTGTGTTACTGTGTTTTTTAAATTTAAATGTCAACTTGACGGCATTAAATTTCGTTCAGAAAATTAAACTGTTGAACTAACATTTTTTATGCTGACATTAAAAAAAATGAAATAACGTTTGACAGCTTATTCGAGTTGGAAATAATCAGTCCTGCGTATAAAACTGAAGCATTCAATTCCTTAATGTAGAAACTTAATTAAACATTTATATAAACTGTTTCAATGCCCTTTCTTTCTACCACATGTTACCAAGATACAAATTACAATTGTGACAAGATGCAATGAGCCTATTGTATTTAAATACAGCCACCTAATTTATAATCTAACTGGATCAAAAGTGTTAGCCTAATTTCAAGATTTAGTTTACACAGTTCTGGGGTAATTTAAATGATGCTAGTATGATTTGACAGATTTTATCAAATCAAAGTCAAATGTACTTTTTTGACCCAGATATCATTAATAGATAAGGACACCATTACACTACTGAACAAAGTAAAATTTACATACAATTATTACTTAATATCTTACAAGAACTCGTCATAAAAAGAGTGCCTCATATTGACACTCAACTGCATTTCTTATATAATCGGCTGTGTTTCTTTGATGTAAATGCCATGGTAAAGGCCTTGTTCCCAATTCATGAAAGAATATCTTCTGACATTCGGAAGGTTTTGACGCAAGAACCATGACGAAATGTATTTTGAGTCGTGACGTAAAAATATTAAGAGAATTGCATAACTACCTCCTTTTAAGTAGTCTTTATAATAATAGAAGCCTTGACGCAATTTTTCTGATCATTTCATACACTATACTACATCTATCTTTGAATCATAACTCAATATTTTTCTGCATCATGATGCAAAATAATTGCGTCAAGCCCTTTCGTATGACTCAAAAGCTTTCGTCATGAATTGGGAACCATGCCTTAATGCTTGTAAATTTTTGTAATTAAACATTTTCCCCTACATATGGATCATATAAGATTATACATCATATACTGAAAAACGTATCATATTGATGTTTATAATATTCATATTACTAAGAAGATGATTAAAAATTAGATATTCCTATACACAACATGATTTTTTTTTCAAAGTTACACTTGCAGGTGCAGAAAACATATTCATCTAAAGCTATTACAAACCCTTTTCAAACCATTCAAGAAAGGTATTGGAAATTTGATATTTAATATAAGGAGCATGGTCTGATTACTTTTTTTCAAACAGTTTTAGATGTTGGTACCAATATATTGTTCATAGTTTTCTCTTAATCCATTTGAAATTTATGCAGCTGAAACATTTGGAAATATGAGTGACAATGTGTCTATTCGTGATAACCACATGCAATAATACAGCAAAGTATAAAGAGCTTTGAAATACAACATTGTTTATGAAATCAAATGATTGGACTTATATAATTTAAGTTACAAACTTAAACCCCATTTTTTATTATCTTGCATATGAATTTCTTGCACATTTTTGAAAGATTGGATCACCTCCTTTAAGATACACTTTTGGTGTTTGCAACAATGTAATGTTGATGAGAAGAGAACTTAAGAAATTTTACAATTTTACATGTGTTTCTATGCTTTAATGAAACAACATATAGAGTTGTTCATTTAAGGAACAGGTTTATGGGCTCAATGGAATATTCTGTATTATTCTTTTACATATGGACACCTTTTGGACATGTGTAATTGAATTTTAACATTTTCACAAGTGGCTATTTCTTCTAACACTCACAATGAAACACCCCTAAGAGTTGAGTTTAATTGGGAATTTGTAACTGAATTGTCTTGAGATCTATCAGCATTTGTGATTTCTGAAAAAGCATGCCATTCTTAGTTTCAAAATTGTCACAGGATGTGCACACTTGAACCAACAAATGGAATATTTGAAGAATGTTGCATGAAGTCAAATTAGAAAAAAAAAGGAAAAACTAGGGCAAGTTAGTGAAATGAATTCTAGACAAAACATTTGATCTAACACTTTGAGAAGCAACATTGTATCGTTTAAAGGAAGGCCCTGGTACTGTTTCATCAAAAGTTTATTTTTATTGCAGTTTAAAGACTATTATTGTTATCTTATAGGCTTCAATAATTTGATCAACTTGCACATTCTGTGTATGTTTGAACTCTCATGTGTTGTTTTTGTGTTTATTAAGAGTTCATGTAATATTAAATGCACCAGTAGATTAGATTAGATTCAGCCAATAATGTTTTCATGTAAACTCATGCCCTACTTTTGAAATTAGTGTTAAAGGGACTGTGTGATTCTGTTTAGTTGCAAGTCAATTAACTTTTAATTTTATCTACAAATCTATGTATCAGTGAAAGCAGACAGGCAGTGAATACGATCACAAGAGATTTGGATGAAGTGATGAATATTAATAATGATGCTATTAAACTCATGAAAGGTTATCACCAAAAACAATAGGATGTCAATGAAAACATTTACAACTATACTATAATGTTGCCCTCTTTTTTTGCCGTTTTCATTTTAAAGATATCATTATATCTATATTATGTTACTGTTATCATCTACACTTGTTTATACATATGTATATTTTGTTCAGGTGGAATGAACTACACCTACTAGATACTGCAATGAGCAAGATTGGTATTAATAAAATATATTTTATATCAAACTTATATGTATTTCTTAATGTCATCAGTTTAACAAAATTTAACCAATAATCCTGTTATTCTTTTGATTTGATTACAATAGTACATTGTCAGTGCAGTGC
>JXSR01S000001.1:316256-326861 GCA_000969725.1 Ophiothrix spiculata
TGATGATCATTTAATTTTTAAACTAAGTTTCTGGATGACTTCCCGATAGCTGTTTCTATAAACTAAGTTACCTGATGGCTTCCTGATGTGCCATCAGCTGGACATCGGCTAGCGAATGTGTTCCTGTTACCTAGGTGAGTTCATTACCAAGCACAGCATGAATTCTTACAAAAGGAAATGTATGTGACACATCCTCTTTAAGAAAATCCAGACTGAATTACAAGTGTTTTCACTGGAACAATTAACCTAGTTGTGATATGTAAAAATGCAGGGATGGTATGGATTCCTACAAAAGAAAATATATGTTTTTTTAAAAATCCAAAATGAATTGCAAGTGTTCACTGGAGCAATTAACCTGGATGGGAAACTTTGATAACAAATGATAATGGAAGTGGGGTGTTTTATACAGAGAGTTTCTTATTCATTCACAACATTTGTAGCAATTTTGATTTGTTAACTTAACAACCAATTGGAAAGACTTGCCAATTCTGATGCATTGGCTAAATTTGTATAAAATATCTGTTTATAACTGATGAAATCTGTGTAGATTCTCATCAGCAAAAACATTATACTCAGATCTTGGGATGATCAGTAGCTGAAATCATACACACCTTTGGATTTGGTTGACAAAGAGCCAACAGCTGCACACCAATTTATGGCTTTTTTGGCATCTTCGTTTCCTACAAATGGCACATTTCCTTTACTAAATAAAATAACTTAGTTTCATTAAAATTTCTACCAACTTTAATGTCAAAGAGGCTTGCTCTACTTATTGATAAAACTGGGTTAAATATCACTTAGAACAACTTGTGGCCTGATTGCATAGGAAAGTTGACACAACTAACAAGTATCAGCATGAACAAGGAGCAGAGATGAAATTACTCTTTCAATGTTGTCAGCACTTTTTAACACTTAATGTGTTTATGTAATAACATGAATGAAATAAGTAGGGCATGGGGTACACCAGTGCAGTCTCCTTTCAATACAACATTCGACAACCCTGGGGCTAAACCCTCCTTAGATATTTGATAAACATCCTATCATCACATCCCCACCTTTAATAAGACACAATTGTGATTTTTCTAATCAAGTTTTAAAGAGCATTTCTACTGACAGCCAGCTTTTTAAATTATCAAATGTTTAATTTTTGTGCAAAATTTAATTTAACAAATCCAAAAGACCGTAATTAACTAAAGCAATTGGCTTCATTTTGATCAATTGCAACGTATTCATGTTTGCCTTCCAAGAACATTATGACATTACTTTAACATATATTTTCATAAAATACACAAGAACTAAGTTACCCTTATCTCAGGTAGTGCATCGGGTTCTTAGTAATTGGAATGGAGGAAAAGATTTTGAAGCCCAGTTTAGTCAAATATTAGTTATATGTTCATATATCACTTTTTTTTTAACTAAACCAACATTCAGGTTTTATTTGATCCAAATTCATATAAGATAAGAAGTTTTCAATTATGCTTTGAATTGATAACATAATTAGTATAAACAAATATTAACATGCAAATGTATTTAAAACACTTTCAAAATATTAAACATTAGATAATGCCATTCTAAAGTATATTGTAAATGCAAACTTGAAATGCATTCTATGATCCATCACAAATATTGTAAAAAAAATGAAAGATAAAGTTATCAAAAATATGTAGTTTATCTGTATGATTTCAGCATAAGGCCAAAAAAAAAATTGTTTGGTTGCCCTCCACCGACCGACCCTATTTTTCAGCCCGACCCAAACTTTTTTTTATTGAAAAATATTTTTTTTTCTAAAAAGTTATGTAAAACTTAACGAAAACTATAAAAAAAAAGGTTATATTTTTTTGCTTTTTTCGATATTCAACCCTTAAAATGTTTAGGATGTCCCAAATCACTACAAGTTGTATTTGATTGTCTTGATTTGGATGTCGTGGGGGAAGTTGTGAAGGCTGGAGCAGCCGATCGACCTAGAAGTCCGTGGAAGAGTATTAAAAAAAAAAACAAAAAAAAAAAAAACGACCGACCGACCCTATCTGAAAAAAGCTGTGGAGGGCAACCAAAGAATTTTTTTTTGGGCCTAATTCCAAATGGTTTCATTTCATTTCTAATATGCAAATAGTTATTATTGAGTTATTATAATAAGTAGGATGATACAGGTCAATTTGACTGTTCTGGCATATCATATCTGAAGCCCATGCAACACATCAAACACTTGTAAAATAAGAGCAAATATTTTTCCTATGCAGGGTCTCATTCCAATTTCTGCATCTTAATCATGTCACTTGTGAAATAAGCAACCACTGATGTGTGCCTTGAATACAAACAACATCATGACTGTTTGTATATATAAAATGGGTCGAGGGTTAAAAATCAAAACTTAATGATAATGATTCATACACTCCGCGTATCACCTAGCCAATCAGAACGCAAGAATACAAAGTACGCAGAGTGCAGTGGAAATTCACAATGCACTGCGCTTAGTGCGTTCCGGTTTGCGTGGCAGGCGTTTAGTGCATATGAATGTTTCATTGTTTTTGGGGTGATGAATGATTTAGTTTGGAAAAGTTTTGGATTTTGATGGTCATATAAAGGCCTTATTTCTTTTCACAAAAGATACAGTATTATTTTTCTGTCGTGTATGAAATAAATTTGCATTCCATTTTGCTCGTAAAATGAGACAAAATCACTGCACTTGCGGTAAATTTGGATTGCTGTCCAATGCACTCGGGCCACTACGGGCCTCGTGAATTCAACGCATCAAAATTGACCGCGGGTGCAATGATTGACTCATTTCACTCGAGCATGAAATGCGCACTTATTACTCTATAAACCATTGGTCTTATTCTTAACAGCAATAAATTATTAAGTGTCCTATTCTGTGTAACCAAGGACTATGACACATTAATTACATTAATGTGAGTATTAGGTTTTCTTGTTGTTATCCAATAACACAACTGACAAGTTCAAAAGCAGGGCAAGTCTCAGGTATAGTCAAAATAGTATTTATTGGACAACTTACACAAAAATCCACGCAGGGGTTGCATTTATAAACAATGGGGCCCTATGCTCTGGATTTTTGTTTACATTGTCCAATAAATTATTGTTTGGCCTATAGCACAACTGGCATATGTTTTAGATCCAACAATATTAACATGATCCATATGCATTGACACTATTATTACATTAAATAATTTCATTATTACATTAATGCATATATTTGATAACATAAATGATAACTAGGGCATCATGTTTGCAGTAGTCTCACGAGGCTCTATAGTGAGGAGTGGGATATCCTTTCCTAAAGGCTGAGTTTGTTTCAATATTGCATAAATGTCATGATAGAACTGCCCCAAATCAATAAAGAAACTAATCATTACTACACGAATTTGCCTGCATGGTTTTCAACTAAAGACTTTTGTTGGACAAATGATAAAACACACAGTGTTAAAGTGCTATATAAGATGCAAAGAGTGAGTTAAACGGCTGACCTTTGTTAGATTGTACTTTATTCATATCGAGGTGTATATTTTATATTCAGCTATAATATACCTAAACAGATCAATTTCTCTTGATATATTTCAAAAGGTAAAACTAAAACTTCATCTTTTAAGATGAAGTTTAAGTTTGGGTAAGGTACGAATGTCAATTAAAATTGACATTCGTACCTTACCCAAAGATGACTCTTGTATAGGGAATAGATCATACAATTAAATGAAGTGATTTTTAAAGTATGCTGACAGAATTCAGGGTATGCATTTTGTTGTTAACAACAAGTCGGTTTGAGTATATTTCAAAGTAACTACAAGAAGAATCACCTTCAAGTAAGACATAAAACCATAAAAACATGCAAACGTCTAGCAGAGGTAAGTTTAAGCTCTCGAACTGCTAAAGTTGTTGAAAATGATCTTTTTTCTATTACAACCATTTCTCAGGACACCTGGTACTTTTGTATTTGTCCGATTCTTAAAAACCACACTGCATACCCAATAGACAACTGAATTAGTATACACATATAACCTTTTTTCTTTAATGAATATCTTATTTAGCAAACTGGGTCATAATGACCGTATTAACATGTTAGCCTCATTTGCTTGTGAAAACTGACATATTAGGGGCAATAAGAATAAGAGCTTTATTGCATATATTTCAGTTGACAACTTTCATTGCTAGGTTTGTTTAGTCTATATTATGTAGGGCATCTCTTTCTATGGATGTCAATATATATGAAGATCTTGCTTTCATTGTATAACTACCCAAGGCAATCTCTTTCTTATCAAATTTTAAAAGTCAAACATAATTTTCAATTTTCATATGACATCTATTTACAGTAAATTGACTTAATGACACATACTTCGCAATTGCAATTTTGAATGAAACAATTGTATAATCTTCAATTTAAATACATTTCTTTAGACAAAAAATAACATTCTTTAAAAGTATAATCTTCTTATATTAACATCACTTGAAGCTTTTGGTTTCACTTTTATCTTTTTTTTACAATGATTCACTTCATAAATGTGTGGTAAGCCATATAGAATAAGTACCAATTTAATTTCTCAATTGCTCATAAAAATACTAAGAAAATGAAGTAGTTTAAGAATTATATTTGACATATATGTCATGTGCTATTAAAATTCAATTTCAAATAAAAATATTTTATATTGGAATACCATAACATTACATTAATTGAAGAAAAAAAATATTTGTTTTATGATTTTAAACAAAATGTACAATTCTGGTAATAGAAAAGAAAAAAGTGATATACCCTAGCACAAACCATATTAATTCTGGCTCAATTACATTTTACAATCTAATATCATGGAGTATAAAAAAAGTTACCAAAATACAAAAGTCCAATTTCAGAAAGTAAGTAAGACACCTGGGATGGATTTAAAGAAATCGTTACAGCAAAGGCACATACACAAAATATATGTATATTGCATCAGGGTGGGAATCTGCTAGATACGTTTCTTATCTGTCTTCTGCCAACTACTTTTCTGTTTTGAGGAGTCAAATGTAGCAAGTTTAAAACATAAAAACAATTTAACAGCTGATTCAAAGTTTCAAAAACGGACTTGGTCATAACCAACACTAACAATTCTGTCTGCACCAATATATCTTTCTTCCTAAAATCTTTTCAGGATTTAAAGCAAATAAAAGTATACTTCACTGATATAGAACAGTCTCTATATATTACTAAAATTATTATTATTATTTTCCTGTCAAGTTTTCAATCTTATTTTAAAGAAAGCAAAATAAAAACAATTGTATCTGTCAATCAAAATCTGCAATAGCTAACCACGTTTCCACTAACCTAAGATGCTTGACTTTGGAAAGAAATTGTGAAAACATGAAGATTGCAAGATTGCTGAAGATTTTATAAAATGAAGACTTTATACAAAAATGCCAGTCATCTACAAATAGAAATTGATGAACTTTCAGTCAATAGCACAGCTAATCTGAAGTATCTTGTTACCCCTCATATTTGTATTTTGATGAAGTATGATTTCTATGAAAGGACTCTTAAGTGGAGCAATTTGTAAACTATCAAAACACCATTACAATCAGTACATTATATCAAACAATATGTAAAATTATCATTGTGTTTAAACTCACATAAGATTATCAATTATTGAAATAATTGAATCCCTAGAGCAAAATTAAATTTAATAATCTGATGCATCTACTGTAAAACAAGAAATTTTTGCTAGCAATTTAATTTCGCTAATACCCCAAAGTTGCAAAATTAATTTGCCGCTAATATTAATAATGTACAATGATTTCAATGGCATTCTGATGCAATTAGTGAAATTAAAATGCCACCAAAAAACCCAGATTCCGAAATTCACAAAATGTTCTTTATGCAAACATTTCTTGTTTTACAGTATATACTGATGAATGTCATTCACCTACAGCCAGGGTAGTTAAAATTACAAAATCTTTGTAATAACACTTATTTGATGGTCAATATATACTTTAAATATCGACAAGTTACAGAGTATTTAAAAATACATGGTTGATGCCTCTTAAAAAGACTTTTACCTAAGAAAAGAATAGATTTCAGATATTAAAGCTAAATGACTTTATCTTTGATCTTTTATCTCTTATTATTAGATCAAGAAAATAGTAATTGAATGCGAGACAATAAATGTAAAAAGTCTACAAGAAGGTTTTTACTTGTGTGATTCTTATTCTAATACTTTTGAGAATATTTTTGAACAATATCTAGTTAAATTCATAACTTCCATGAAAGTAGATGATGATACCTTTGCTCACACCATAAACATGACACAACCATGGTCTCATTTAGATATAGTTTCAAGTTTCAAAAATGGAATACTTCATAGCAACCAACTGACATTATAGATCATGTGTAAGTACAACAAATTTCATTGTTCATGTTTTAGCAATATTATTAAGGAATAGTTTTGTTTTGAAATCTTGAAAACAATCTTTATAGCATGACAAATGAAAGAAGCCCAAGGGAAATATCATATACTTTATCAAAGAGAAAACACTTCAGCAAATCTTGTTCCAAGCACAAGTGATATGTATTGTTATACAATGTCAGAATTTTACCTCAATGTCCCTCAGCAATTTTAATTCAAGTAAAAGCTGATAATGCAAAGAAGTTTGATATGGATACTTGATATGATCCCAATGTTGCTTCTTACAAAAAAGAAAAATATCTGCTTAAAGGATTTTACTTCCCAAAATCAACAAAGCTCATTCAAAGAACAACATAGATTGCACTAAGTACACAGTAACAAGAAAGATTGTCATCTTTTTGATAGGTAAACATTCAAAGTAAATATATTGCAACAACACTAAGCAGGAGGATGAATATGATACACTCTTTTTTGATTATATTTTAAAATCTAGGCTTTGCAAAATAAAGTATTCTTAATGTATTTTTCCTTATAATTTGCCAACATTCTTTACTTTATATCTGGTAATATTTTTCCCGTGGTTATTGTATACTGGAAAATGTGCATAAAGATATACCTCTACCCTTTTACCTTTTGATAGTGGCATTTAGAAAATATCCTGTACGTCCATGATAATAATATAGTAGTTATTTCTTTCTCACAACATAAAATTATGCTCACCTTTGGGAGCTTTCGATCCGCCATGACGCTAGACCTTTTAATATACAGATCCAAAACAACTTTATTTTATAAATAGTTAAGTCTATTTTTAAGTAAAAAAATTAAAACAACCTTATTTTTATAACATCTTTACCTATCTTTGTACAAATTTTTGGCTTATCTTTCCTTTTAGTTTTATTCCAAATGCATCTTTAATTTTGCTAGAGATTAGAATCTTGAATGAGTGTAATGACATTTAAGGTTATTACTATGATATCAAAACAATAACACCAATGTTTAAAGCTAGTCTTTTCACAGTCAACTGGAAAAAGACAATATTACATTCAGAAATTCACAAAAATATGAGTGTCCCATGTAAAATTGAATTTGTATGATTAATATGTCTATTGGCATAAATGATAATGAGTCAGAATCACCATATGAAAAAAAAAATAGGTAAATCAATCCGCATAAATTTGGCATTTATTTGTGTCCTTATAAACCAGTCAGATTTATTGTACACATCATTTAGAACAACAATTCTTGATGTTGTTGTTATTCTGCCAAAAAGGGCATTTATCTTTTTTCTCTCTTATGAACACAAGCATACATTTAGGGAGAGAGAAAAGTTTATCAAAATTAGTTAGAAAAATCACTTCACATTACAACAGTTTGCAAATTCCTTATTTATTTATATGGCCTAGTTGTTATCCAATACATACACTTTCAACAAAACATTGAATGCCCAGTGGCAATCATGTTAGCACATTTAACATGTTCCTGACAGACTGAGCAAATCGACCTACACACCTAATTTGACACCTGTGAGCCTGGTTACCGTGTCTTTAAAGAGACATAGTATATTTTCCTGCACAGACACCTGCAGATTCACATTATATCCTCAGGGTAACCTAGATACCATTCATATAACTTAAATGAGATGGCAATTTAATGTAAATTGCTGTCTTGCTTAACAATTATGAATCATTAGACTTGCAATTGCTACGGATGTATTTGATTTATTTTTTTATTATTAATATGACCAAATGAAAAATAACCGGGCAGCTGGTGTGGACCACTTTATAACATCTGAAGCACTCCAGAGTGGTGGTGAAATTATGTTGGAGGTCATCCACAAGTTCTGTGTTGAAGTCTTTACGTCTCTTACACCCCCAGAACACAGCATTGTACCCTTGCAAAAGAAAGGTAATCTCAGCTGCAAGAACAACTACAGAGGAATCACCCTAATGTCGATAGCCCATAAAGTCTATAACAAGATTTTGTTGACTAGAATTTTGAGATCATGTTGAGCCCAAATTCAGAAGTAACCAGGCTGGATTTCGCCCTGGCAGAAGCTGTGCACAGCAAGTCCATACCTTGAGAAGAATAATTGAGGCTTTCTGGGGTCAACAACTCCCACTTACCACCACCTTCATAGACTTCAACAGAGAGGTCATGTTCTCAGTTCTACGTCACTGACAGATTGGTGAAGGCTATAGGCATTTTGTATAACAACTCAAAAAGCGCTGTGATGGTGGATGGGAATATCTCAGAGCCTTTCCATGTTACAACATGAGTGTTGCAGGGAGATGTCTTAGCTCCCATTCTTTTCATTGTGCTTATCAACTATATGCTACAAAAGGCAAATGAGGATACTGACTCAGGAGTGGTAACACATCCGCGGCGATCCAGGAGACATCCAGCAAAAGTGTTAAATGACTTGGATTTTGCCGACAATATCGCCTTAATTGCTAGAATCTTCAATCCCAAGAGCACAAGCACAGTTGACTAGAACAGCAGCCGAAGCCAAAGACCTAGGCCTTGTCATCAGTGTGCCCAAAACAGAGTATACAACCATGAACTGTAGCTCAGACTCTCCAAGTGTATGGCAAGTGCATCAAGCATATCACTAACTTTAAGTATCTGGGTTGTACAATGGCTTCTAGTTACAAAGATCTAGACGTAAAGCCCTAGCATTCTGGAAGATGGAACACATATGGAGAAGTACAATTATTCCTGTTGACATGAAGGTTAGACTGTTTATCACAACATGTATTGTTGTATTGCTGTGAATCGTGGGTGCTGACAAGCGACATAGAGAGTCAAATAAACACCTTCGCAACATCATGCTATAGAGTCATGCTTAACATCAAGCGTATTGACCATGTCCCAAACTCCAGAATTTACAAAGATACAAAATACCAAGCCTTTGATAAATAGGGTTAGGCTGCAAAAGCTGAAATTTCTTGGCCATATACTGAGGATGCCTGAGGAGGAACCCAGGAGATTGTATGCTCTTTATACTCCTTCACATGGGAGAAGGAAGCCAGGCCAACAGAGAACATCATATCTTTCCTATATCCAAAAGCTATTGGGAGATACAAACAACATGTTACACCCACAGGCTATGGTTATACCTGGCTCAAAACCGAAGAGATTGGAGAAAATGTGTGATTGCCTGCTGCGCAGCTGACTGATGATGATGATGATGACCAAATTACTGCAATTTAAGTCATCTGTGGTCATGACTATATACCACTAACAGATTGCTAATGGTTCAACTTTTATGTATCACTTGTCTTGCAGTGGTATGTATCATTTTGATAGTTACTAATTATAGATTAATAACTGCGTATTACTTGACGCGAGTGAAATTGTACAACAATTATGCACCGCGTGCTGAAGTTGGAGTTATCCGCACGAGGGGCAGCTGAGTTGGACAATTGCACTAGCGCCAAGTAAAGAGCAGTTATTAATTTAATTCATACACGACAATGATTAGAATAAATTTGCAAATAAATGCCATCGGATAGCCATCGGATAACCATCCGATGGTTATCCGATGGCTTTTTGGTAGCCATCCGAAACCATCGGCTACCCGATGTCTTCCCGATGGCTCTGTCCCTTGCTATCAGAAAGACATCAGGTACCCGATGTCTTTCCGATAGGTAACAGGAAGACATTTGCTAGCCAATGTCCAGCTGATGGCACATCAGGAAGCCATCAGGTAACTTAGTTTATAGAAACAACTATCGGGAAGCCATCCAGAAACTTAGTTTAAAAATTAAATGATCATCAATATCATCGGGAAGCCATCTGCAAACTTAGTTCATGAAAACAGCTATCAGGAAGCCATCGAGAAACTTAGTTTGTAAAATAGATGACCATACACCATCGGAAGCCATCGGGAAAAGCAGATGGCAACTATGGCACCATGGAAAAGGTCAATAGCCTGGTCAATAGGTCTCTTTGTTTGGCCATGCAGTCATTTTGCACATGGTGGTTGGCAGTTCATTTGGTGAGAAAAATATGCTATATTTTGTTGTTGTTTGTGTAGATTACTAGAATTCTTTATGGCATAGTGATACACCACTATATAGCATCTGCTGGCAGTAATTAGTAAACATAATATTGCAAACTGTGATTGCTGTACCAGTGTACCAAAGTAGGCCTATTTATTTATTAACAATGTTCTGGGAGATCGATGGACTTCAGCTCCAACATCAAATTAAGTACCATGCAA
>JXSR01S000001.1:328503-352359 GCA_000969725.1 Ophiothrix spiculata
AAGCCATCGGGAAACACCCATCGGGAAGCCATCGGGAAATGAGCCAGCTGATGGCCAGCCGATGGCAACTAATTTGCATGTGAAATTGCCATCGGATGGTTATCGGATGGTATTGCTATCCGATAACCATCCGATGGCCAGCAGATGGCCATCTGCTGGGTACAGTTTTTTTGCTATGGGTTAAATTAAACGGCACAATTATTTTAGAATGTGTTTGCTATTTCAATAAAACATAGAAAATACCATAGGAAAAAACAACCATCCATCGTCCAATGTTAATCATTGTAATTAGATTTACCTTTCTTTTAAATGAAACTTTCCATACAAGCGCGAGCATGTTACGCGTAAGCGTACATGGAATTGTACAACGCACTACGGGATACGCAGCGTGCAACTAGACAAGATTAATGAATGCGTATAAGTTACCTACTATCCAATTAGATTTACAATTTCAACCCGTACTTATTACACAGAGTGCATGAATTTCATATATATAATTGCCAATACCATCCAAACCCAAACAAACTCACTTATGCTATATGTTTATTCATCAGTTTTCTTTCTGCGGGCATCACTTGTTAACATTTGAACCAAGAACTGACATTACTATTGTTGATTGGATTTGTGGTTGTTTGACCTATTTATCGCACAAGAGTCATATGTGATCATAGTTTCAGACTTATTAATTTGTATTGACGTTTAGGAGTATAATGGTAAAATGAATAGAAAGATTATTTAAAGTCATGTGCAGTAACATTTAAAACAGACTTAAGGCTACAATTTATCTATTTTCTTGTTGATTAATTTGATTTGTGATTATCAATACCACCCAGATATCATGCTGGATCATTTAATGTTGCAACCTTATTCATCAATTGTGTTGCTTCAGGGATCCCTTGATAACTACTAAGTCAACAATTTCTAGGATGAATCATTAAACTGTGATTGTAATATATTGAAATATGACCCAGATACTCAAGTTTGATCAAATCCAAAACAAGCTTATTAATGGTACATTCTAATTCATCACTTGTGTTGCTGCTGGGCTTGTTAACTACTGGAATACAATGGATACGATGATTGTTGATTCGTGATGGTTAATACTGTATAACTATATGACCCAGTAACTTCACATAGTTGTGTATAATCACATTCTCACACCCTAGAACTTAGTATTAATGGACATCCTAATTCATCACTTGTGTTGTTGCTGCTGGGCTTGTTAACTACTGGAATACAACTGTTACGATGATTGTTGAATCGTGATGGTTAATACTGTATAACTATATGACCCAGTAACTTCACGTAGTTGTGTTTGATCACACCCTTACACCCTAGAACTTAGTATTATTGGTACGTCCTAATTCATCACTTGTGTTGCTTCTGGGCTTGTTTACTACTGGGCTAACAAATGTTATGATGATTGTTGATTCCATTTGTGATGGTTAATACTGTAATATATGACCTAGTTACTGCACTATATGAACTTCATGATTTTCAGAAGATTATGCATTACTTGTGTTTCTGATGGACCCACCTATTAAACCCAATTGTTTTATGAGTATAAGTTTGGGAATACAATATGACCTAGTTGCAGTAATTTGTAAATAGTAAATGCTGACTTGCTGATGCTACATATTTATTATTCCATCTAGCCCTGCTATCAATTGGACTATATTTCTGACCATCTAGCCAACACTTGTTACCAATATTATTGATTTGTTCAAATATGTGATTTGGACTTTTTTTGGCATTTATCATGAGTTATGAAAATCTGAAATTGACATGATAATGCATCATCGGTGTTGATTCTTCACCTTTCTTTTTGTCTGACCAACATTAACAATGACTGTTGATTAATGTCTGAGCTGCTAATATGACTGACCCAGTTCTGAAATCAAGTTTAAAAAATAAAAATAAAATGTTAAAAAAACAAAACATTGTTTCTGTTTTATGACAAATATCAATGCATCATTTACAATGTTTTAATATGGATAGTTTATTTATGTAAATGTGGAACCTTTTCACTCATTCCAAGCTGCAATTAAAAATGCAAAATAATCCAAGCACAAATTCTGATATATTTTAAAAGAAAATCAAATAATACATCAAAAGTATGCATATTTCTTTTGTAGAAGTAGGTCACCAAGGATTACATTGCTCTTACTTTAATTCAGGTTCCACTTTAGTCTGATGATGTGATGAATGTGTTAGGTTATTATCTTAGCACAGACAGACAAAGGATTAGATAACTTGTCATTTTGGTCTTATTGGGTAATCACTAAGAGTGGTATGTCTTTCAATAAGACATGGCATGTCTTACAACATATTGAATTCAGTTAAGAAATTTTCAAAAATAATAAAATGTGTATCATGATGTATATGCTGAATATTCACAATGATAAAAAATAATTCTTGTATCAAAAGAAACCCTATACCTTGAAAATGTTTCATAAAATGGCAAAAAAGTGTGTTGGTTTATCATAATAGCAATCAACATTATTGTAAATATGGCATTATATGTTGTCTGAGTATTAATAGCAGCAAATCAGGTGTAATTAAAAGAATATTTATCTACAACAAATTTGTATGACTTGCACAAAGAGCAGTAGGACCATCTTTAAAATTATTATATGAAGTTATAATAAATTACTTAGCATAAGATATAGGTGCAAATTCAGTCAAATTCAAAATCTATAGAGCTATGAATTATTCACAATAAAATATCTACTGATTCAAGATAATCAAGAGACACATCCAGATTAATTGCACCAATGTATGCAGTTCAATGCAATCAAAAACAAATTTGAAAGAAAAAAACAATCTTTCTAGGCTAGGGATTCAAAGCTAGTGTTGCCTAAAGAAATTAAAATAAAAGTAGGTGAGTTAATAACGAAATGCATGTGACATATCCTCTTGAAAAATTTAGATTGAAAAGCAAATGTTTAAACTTCAATGTGAAACAAATGACCGCAGAAGTGGTATCATTTGTTTTGATATATACAGTATCTTCTCATTTGTTCATAACAATTAAAGCAACTCTTAATTTTTGCAATAAATTGGGAATTCTGATGCATAGGCTTATATTACTTGCATTAAATATAGCCATATTTGAGAAATCTATGTAAACTGTTATCAGCAAAATAATTATATTCCGATCTTCAGATCAAGTAATAGCTAAATCTCACGTGCACCTTTGACTTGGTTGACAAAGGCCTAACAGCTGGCAAGCAATTTCTGGTACTTGATGCCTTTCTTTCCTAACAATGAAACATTTACATTCTACCAAATTTAATGTCAAAGAGGCTTGCTCTACTTATTAATAAAACTGGGTTAAATATCACTTAGAACAACTTGTGGCCTGATTGCATAGGGAAGTTGACACAAATAGCAAGTACCAGCGTGAACATGGAGCAGTGATGAAATTACTTTTTTAATGTTATCAACACTTTGGTAACACTTAATGTGTTTATGTAATAACATGAATGAAATAAGTAGGGCATGGGGTACACCAGTACAGACTACTTTCAATACAACATTTGACAACAATGGGGCTAAACCCTCCTTAGATATTTGATAAACATTCTACCATCACATCACCACCTTTCATATGACACAATTACAATTTTCCAAATCAAACTTCAGTTTTGCTGACTGCCAGCTTTTTCAATATCAAATATTTATTTTTATTTTTGCAAAATTTATTTTAACAAATCCCAAAGACCATAATTAACTATAACAATTGGCTTCATTTTGCAATATCATGCTTGCCTCGCCTCACAGGCATATATAGCAAGAACATTATAATATTACATTAACACACATTTTCATAAAATACATAAGAACTGAGTTACCCTTTCCTCAGGTAGTGCCCCAGGTTCTTAGAAACTTTATAGAGGAAGAGATCTTGAAGCCTGGTTTAGTCAAATATTAGTTAAATGTTTATATATGACATTTCTTTAACCAAACCAACATTCATGTTTTATTTGATTCAAATTTGTATGTCAATTAAGATAGTAAGTTTTCAATTATATGCTCTGAAATGATCAAAAAATTATGTATAAACAAATATTATAATGCAAATGTATTTAAAATAATATATCAAAATATTTAACATTAGACAATGCTATTCTAAGGTATATTGTAAAAGCAAACTTGAAATGCATTCTATAATCCATAACAAATCTTGTTAAAAAATGAAAGATAAAGTTATTAAAATATGTAGTTTATCTGTATGATTTCAGAATCATTCCAAATGGTTTAATTTCATTTCAAATATGCAAATAGTTATTATTGAGTTATTATAAAAGATGAGATGATACAGGTAAATTTTACTGTTCTGACATTTCATATCTGAAGCACATGCAACACATCAAAGGGAAGGCTTGTAAAATAAGAGCAAATAGAATTGCCATGCAAGGTCCCATTCCAATCCTTGCATCTTAATCATGTCACTTTATTGAGAAAACTTGAAAATAAGCTACCACTGATGTGTGTCTTGAATAAAAACAATATCATGACTGTTTGTATATATAAAATGGGTCGAGGGTAAAAATCAAAACTTAAGGGGCCTGTTAACCCGGTCATTTTTTCGGTAGCAGAATTTAGTTTTTCTGCATTTTCTGATACTTCAGCATGTTACCTTTTATAACAGACAATAAAATACTACAAAACAAAACTTTTAAACTTATTTATAGGTAAAATTAAAAGATCATTTTGACATTTTACAGTAAAATAAACACGTGGCTGTTGGCAGGAAATTACGGGCATAGATACGCGTCCTCTATTTTGCGTTTAGGTTGCGTGTTTTGATGTGCGTGCCTTTTTGCGCAATAACAAGTACTGCGTGCACGGGTGAACGCGTTGTGTTATGTTCTTGCATGAGCACATTGTTAAAATCCCGCAATTAACTTGTAAATATTGTAAACAAAGACCAAATAATTGAACATTGGTATTTTAGATTTCTTTCAATTTCTACAAAATAAGGAGCTTAAATTCGGATCGAAAGTTGAGTACAATACTTACCAATAATATCAATTACATAATAAGTTTTATTGTCCGATGCCCAAAGTTTAGACCTCAAAATTCATGGATTTTAGGTCAAAATGTGCGATTTCTTCATTAAACATGGGATTTCTCCATTTCAGTTTTGATGAAAAAACTTCACTTTTACGGGAAACGTAACTAAAAAAACTAAAAAGTACAAGGAAAGATTTTTCAACCATTATGTACAGTAAATCAAAATCTAGGATCGCGTTTCTCATTTTTCAATTTAAGGTCCTAAAATCAAAGATATTCATTAGTTTCTATCAAAATTGATGCAGATAAATGTCGGAAACGGCACATTTAACATGGTTTTTATTATATTTCGAAAAATTCGGCTTTATTTGAAAAAATAAAAAATGCGATCCTAGATAATTGTGTGCAGTTTCCAAAAAAATATATGTGATAAAATGGCAGAAACAATTTTTTTAGTCACCTTTCCCGTTTCATGTGTAGGCAAAATCACTACTTTTTGCTATTTTTTACAATATATGGTCATTTTTGAACCAAACCAATAGCATAAACAGATTTCTTGTCAAATTTCCTTTCTAGAAATGTATACTTTTTTATACTGTAACTTAATATTTTGAGACTTATAAGCCAAAAAAGAAAGTCAAAATAAAAGCCTTAACAGACCCCTTAATGGTAATAAACATTCACAACAATTGGTCTTACTCTTAACAATTAAGTGTCCTATTCTGTGTAACCAAGGACTATGACACATTAATTACATTAATGTGAGTATCCGTTATTCTTGATGTTATCCAATTACACAACCAATGGGTTGAAAAACCAGGGTATGTCTCAGGTTCACTACTCTGTACCAAATAAGGACATAATAAAGGAAAATTTCCTTTCATGGAAGGCTGAATGTGTTTAATATTATGTGAGTGTTACAGCTTCATTTCCCTATAAATTTGAAGTACCATTCTTATTTTTAATGACACTTAATACAAATACTGTCCATGCATTTTTAGACTTTATACAATCCATCACTGACTTGCAGTACTTTTGTAGATATCCAATTGCTTTGTCAGTCAACAATATGCATCAAGGAATAAGGGACTTGACGGTACGTTATGTATACTTATATGCTTTCAACACGTCAAATTTCAGTCTTATATTTGATGTGCCCTGAAATGACATATTCTTATGAAAAATAACTTGCTTTTTTCTTTTCATTCTTTTTCATTCAACATGATGAAACATACAGATTTCCTACAAAAATGGGATTATAGAAAAAAGCTATCTATAGGCAAAATAAGTATTTATTGGACAACTTACACAAAAATCCATGCAGGGGTTGCATTTATAAACAATGGGGCCCTGTGCTTTGGATTTTTGCTTACATTGACCAATAAATTATTGTTCGGCCTATAACTGGCATACGTTTTAGATCCAATATTAACATGATCCATTACATTAAATAATTTCATTATTACATTAATACATATATTTGATAACATAAATGATAACTAGGGCATCATGCTTGAAGTAGTCTCACGAGACTCTATAGTGAGAAGTTGGATATCCTTTCCTAGAGAGTGAGTAAAACGGCTGAACTTTGTTAGATTGTACTTTTATTCATTTCAAGGTGTATATTTCATAAGCAGAGATCGATTTCTCTTGATATATTTCAAAAGGTAAAACTTAATCTTCATCTTAAATATTATTCGCACCTTACCCAAAGATTACACTTGTAGAGGGAATAGATCACACAAATAAATGAAGTGATTCCTCAATTGTGCTGACAATATTCAGGCTATGCATTTAGTTGTTAACAACAAGTTGGTTTGAGTATATTTCAATGTAGCTGCAAGAAGAATCACCTTCAAGTAAGACATAAAACCATAAAAACATGCAAACGTCTAGCAGAGGTAAGTTTAAGCTCTCCAACTGCTATAGTTTGCTATCTTTTTTCTACATATAACCATTTTTCAGGACACCTGGTACTTTTGTATTTGTCCAATTCTTAAAAACCACGCTGCATATTCAATATACAATTGAATCAGAATACACATATAACATTTTTTCTTTAATGAATATCTTATTTAGCAAACTGGGTCATAATGACCATATTAACATGTTAGCCTCATTTGCTTGTGAAAACTGACATATTAAGGGGCAATAAGAATAAGAGCTTTATTGAATATCTTTCAGTTGACAACTTTCATTGTTAGGTTTGTTTAGTCTATATTATGTAGGGCACCTCTTTCTATGGATGTCAATATATATGAGGATCTTACTTTCATTGTATAACTGCCCAAGGCAATCTCTTTCTTATCAAATTTTAAAAGTCAAACATAATTTTCAATTTTCATATGACATCTATTTAAAGTAAATTGACTTAATGACACATACTTCGCAATTGCTATTTTGAATGAAACAATTGTATAATCTTCATTTAAAATACATTTCTTAAGACAAAAAATAAAATTCTTTAAAAGTATAATCTTCTTATATTAACATCGCTTGAATTGTTGGTTTAACTTTTATCTTTTTTTTACAATGATTCACTTCATAAATGTGTGGTAAGCCATATAGAATAAGTACCAATTTAATTTCTCAATTGCTCATTAAAATACTAAGAAAATGTAGTAGTTTAAGAATTATATTTGACATATATGTCATGTGCTATTTAAATTCAATTTCAAATAAAAATATTTTATATTGGAATACCATAACATTACATTAGATGAAAAAAATATTCATTTTATCAAAATGTACAATTCTGGAAACAGAAAAAGAAAAAAGTGATATAACCTAGCACAAACCATATTAATTCTGGCTCAATGAAATTTTACAATCTAACATCATGGAGTATAAAACAAAATTACCAAAATACCTAAGTCCAATTTCAGAAAGTCAGTAAGACACCTGGGTTGGATTTAAAGAATGTTATTCTTACAGCAAAGGCATATACAAAAAAATATATGTATATTGCATCAGGGTGGGAATCTGCCAGATACATTTCTTATCTGTCTTCTGCCAACTACTTTTCTATTATGAAGAGTCAAATGTAGTAAGTTTTAAACATAAAAACAATTTAACAGCTGATTCAAAGTTTTAAAAAATGGACTTGGTCATAACCAACACTAACATTTCTGTCGGCAACAATGATATATCTCTTTCTTCCTAAAATCCTTTCTGGATTTAAAGCAAATAAAATTGTATTTCATTGATATAAAACGGTCTCTATATATAACTAAAATTTTTATTATTATTTTCCTGTCAAGTTTACAATCTTATTTTAAAGAAAGCAAAATAAAAACAATTGTATATGTCAATCTAAATCTGCAATAGCTAACCAGGTTTCCACTAAACTGAGATGCTTGACTTTGGAAAGAAATTGAGAAAACCTGAAGATGTGAAGATAAAGTAAAGACTATATACCAAAAATCAGAGTCATCTACAGATCAAATTGATGAACTGACAGTCAATATCACATCATGGGCTAACCTGAAGTATCTTGTTACCCCTCATATTTGTATTTTCATGAAGTATGATTTCTATGAAAGGTCTCTTTAAGTGGTGCAGACTATAAACTATCAAAACACCATTACAATCAGTACATGACATCAAACAATAAGTAAAATTATCATTGTGTTTAAACTCACATAAGATTATCAATTATTGAAATAATTGAATCCCTAGAGCAAAACTAAAATAAATAATGTGATAAATGTCACTCACCTACAGCCAGGGTAGTTAAAATTACAAAATCCTTGTAAGAACAATTATTTGATGGTCAATATACTTTAAATATTAACAAGTCATAGAGAATTTAAAAATACATGGTTGATGCTGTTAAAAAAGACTTTTACCTAAGAAAAGAATAGACTTTAGATATTAAAGATAAATGACTTTATCTTTGATCTTTTATCTCTTATGATTAGATCAAGAAAATAGTAATGAAAATGTGAGACAATAAATCAACAAGAAGGTTTTTACTTGTGTGATTCTAATACTTTTGAGAATATTTTGAACAATATCTACTTAAATTCATAACTTCCATAAAAGTAGATGATGATACATTTGCTCTCACCATAAACATGGCATAGTCATGGTCTCTATAAGATACAGTTTCAAGTTTCAAATATGGAATACTTCATAGCAACCAACCGACTTGACATTTTAGATCATGTGTAAGTACAACAGATTTCATTGTCATGTTTTAGCAATATTATAAAGGAATAGTTTTTGTCTTGAAATCTTGAAAACAATCTTTATAGCATGACAAATGAAAGAAGCCCAAGGGAAATATCACATACTTTATCTAAGAGAAAACACATCAGCAAATCTTGTTCCAAGCGCAAGTGATATGTATTGTTATACAATGTCAGAATTTCATCTTTATGTCCCTCAGCAATTTTAATTCAAGTAAAAGCTGATAATGCAAAGATGTTTGATATGGATACTTGATATGATACCAATGTTGCTTCTTACAAAAAAAAAAAGAAATCTGCTTAAAAGATTTTTTCTTCCAAGAATCAACAAAGCTTATTCAAAGAACAACATATAGCACTAAGTACAACGTAACAAGAAAGATTGTCATCTTTTTGATAGGTAAACATTCAAAGTAAATATATTGCAACAACACTAAGCAGGAGGATGAATATGATAGACTCTTTTTCGATTATATTTCCTGTTACTTTTATTCAAAATGCATCTTTAATTTTGCTAGAGATTAGAATCTTGAATAAGTGTAATGACATTTAAGGCTATTACTATGATATAAAACAATTGCACCAATGTTAAAAGCTGGTCTTTTCACAGTTAATTTGAAAAAGACAATATAACGTTCATAAATTCACCAAAATAATGAGTGTCCCATGAAAAATTGAATTTGTATGATTGATATGTCTATTGGCATAAAGGATAATGAGTCAGAATAACCATATGAAAAAAAGAAAAGTAAATTAATCCACATAAATGTGGCATTAATTTGTGTCCTTGGCGTAATAAATGTATAAACCAGTCAGATTTGTACACATCATTGAGAACAAACATTCTTGATGTTGTTGTTATTCTGCCGAAGAGGGCATTTTTCTTTTTTGTATTATGAACACAAGCATACATTTAGGTAGAGAGAAAAGTTTATCAAAATTAGCAAGAAAAATCACTTCACATTACAACAGTTTGCCAATTCCTTATTTATATGGCCTAGTTGTTATCCAATACATACACTTTCAACAAAACATTGAATGCCCAGTGGCAATTATGTTTGAATATTCAACATATTCCTTACAGACTGAGCAAATCGACCTACACACCTAATTTGACACCTGTGAGCCTTGTTACCGTGTCTTTAAAGAGACATAGTATATTTTCCTGCACAGACACCTGCAGATTCACATTATATCCTCATGGTAACCTAGATATCATTCATATAACTTAAATGAGATGGCAATTTAATGTAAATTGCCGTCTTGCTGAACAATTATTAATCATTAGACTTGCAATTGCTATGATGGTATTTGATTTGATTTTTTATTATTAATATGACCAAATAAAAAACAACTGGGCAGCTGGTGTGGACCATGTTATAACATCTGAAGCACTCCAGAGTGGTGGTGAAGTTATGTTGGAGGTGATCCACAAGTTATGTGTTGAAATCTTCACATCTCTTACACCCCTGGAGCAGTGGACCACAAACATCATTGTACCCTTGCCAAAGAAAGGTAATCTCAGCTGCATGAACAACTACAGAGGAATCGCCCTAATGTCTATAGCCCATAAAGTTTATAACACGATTTTGTTGACTAGAATTTGAGATCATGTTGAGCCCAAATTCAGAAGTTGCCAGGCTGAATTTTGCCCTGGCAGAAACTGTGCACAGTAAGTCCATACCTTGAGAATAATAATAAAGGCTTTCCAGGGTCAACAACTCCCACTTACCATCACCTTCATAGACTTCAAGAAAGCTTTTGACTCCATCAACAGAGAGGTCATGTTCTCAGTTCTACATCACTACGGCATCCCTGACAGATTGGTGAAGGCTATAGGCGTTTTGTATAACAACTCAAAAAGCGCTGTGATGGTGAATGGAATATCTCAGAGCCTTTCCATGTTACAACACGAGTGTTGCAGGGAGATGTCTTAGCTCCCTTTCTTTTCATTGTGCTTATCGACTATATGCTACAAAAAGCAACTGAGGATACAGACTCTGGAGTGGTAACACATCCACGGCGATCCAAGAGACATCCAGCAAAAGTCTTAAATGACTTGGATTTTGCCGACGATATCGCCTTGCTAGAATCTTCAATCCCCAGAGCACAGGCACAGTTTACTAGAACAGCAGCCGAAGCCAAAGACCTAGGCCTTGTCATCAGTGTGCCCAAAACAGAGTATATAACCGTGAACTATAGCTCAGAGCCAACTCTCCAAGTGTATGGCGAGTGCATCAAGCATGTCACTGACTTTAAATATCTCAGTTGCACAATGGCTTCTAGTTACAAAGATCTTACTAGACGTAAAGCCCTAGCCTGGTCTGCATTCTGGAAGATGGAATGCATATGGAGAAGTACAATTATTCCTGTTGACATGAAGGTTAGACTGTTTAACACAACATGAACTATTGTATTGCTGTGAATCGTGGGTGCTGACAAGTGACATGGAGAGTAAAATAAACACCTTTGCAACACCATGCAAAAGAGTCATTCTTAACATCAAGCATATTGACCATGTCCCAAACTCCAGAATTTACAAAGATACAAATACCGAGCCTTTGATAAATAGGGTTAGGCTGAAACAGCTGACATTTCTTGGCCATATACTGAGGATGCCTGAGGAGGAACCCAGCAGATTGTATGCTCTTTATACACCTTCACATGGGAGAAGGAAGCCAGGCCGACAGAGAACATCATATCTGTCCTATATCCAAACGCCATTTGGAGATACAAACAACATTTTACACCCACAGGCTATGGCTAACTTGGCTCAAAACCGAAGTGATCGGAGAAAATTTGCGATTGCCTGCTGCGAAGCTGACCGATGATGATGAATATGCCGAAGATACTGCAATTTGAGTCATCTCAAATAACAGATTGTTAATGTTTGAACTTTTATGTATCACTTGTCTTGCAGTGGTATTTATCATTTTGATAGTTATTAATTTCATATATATAATTACCAATACCATCCAAACCCAAATAAACTCACTGATGTTATATGTTTATTCATCACTTTTCTTTCTGCAGGCATCAGTTGTTAACATTTGAACCAAGAACTGACATTACTATTGTTCTTCTCTTCTTCCAAGGAAAATACAAGCCTCTCGATGAGAGTAATATCGTATTATGTGCAGTGCAAAGGCTGTGAGACAGCGGGAACAATCTGTCTGTGTGACGGTGAATATTTACATGCTTGAAAAAGCGGGTGCAAGTAAAAAGAAGAAGCCTCACTAACGGAGTGTCAAGCTGCTCAGCTGGGTCCGGAACTGGTCCAGAGATGGCGCTGAGACGACCGTAGCTGGGAGAAGATTCCACAATCTGATGGCACTTGGGAAAAATGAATGTTGATATGCCAGTATCCTGTAATGTTGTTGGCGATACTGCAGATGATGACCTCTAGTGGAAATTCCAGTAGGTACAAAGATGGGTGGGCATGCTGGTATAGCCACAAGTCCACTGATGATGCGGTAGATCATGACAACTTTGTTAGAAGCTCTTCGCTCGGTGAGAGTTGACCACTCGAGATCGTTTAGCATTTTGGTGACGCTATGCCTTGGGTCAAAGTCAGCTTTTACAAATCTAGCAGCACGTCGTTGGACCATTTCCAGTTGGGAAACAAGCTCATGTTGGTATGGGTCCCATACGGTAGAGGCAAACTCCAAAGTAGGGCGAACATATGTCTTGTATGCTTGCTCCTTAACAGATGGTGGACAGCTTCTCAAGTTTCTTTGTAGGAACCCTCTAGTACTGTTTGCCTTCTTGCAGATGTTATTAACATGGGGCTTCCAGTGAAGTTTGCTGTTGATGGTGACTCCCAGATATTTGGCTTCGTCAACTACTTTCAGGGTGGTGCCATGGATGGAGTAGTGCGAGTCGATCGTAGTGCGTTTGTTAGTTATACGAAGAACTTCACATTTGTCAGGGTTGAATGACATCAGCCACTTACTTTCCCATGTCTGGAGGTGGTCAAGATCAGATTGGAGGATCTTTGCGTCATCTGGAGAGGTAATGGTCCGATACAAGAGTGCGTCGTCAGCAAACAAACGAATATTTGATGTGACTGATTCCGGCATGTCGTTAATGAAGACCAGGAAGAGAAGCGGGCCCATGACAGTTCCTTGGGGGACACCAGATGTTACATTGCAGGTATAGCTTCTCTTCCCTTCCAGCACAACTTGTTGGGTACGTCCAGATAAGAAGTCTTCTATCCAGTCAAGAAGGATGCCACGAACACCAAGATGATGGAGTTTCAATAGGAGGCGCTTGTGTGGTACCCGGTCGAAGGCCTTGGAAAAGTCCAGTAGGATGGCATCAACTTGTTCCTTATCACGAAGACCTTCGGCCAGGTCGTTGACTGTGAGCAGAAGTTGTGATTCACAAGATCTTAATTTCCTGAAACCAAACTGTCTATCTGTCAGTAAACCATGGCAGTCAAGATGGTGGATAATTTGGCTGTGCACGATATGTTCAAGTAATTTGCAGACAATTGATGTTAAAGATATGGGACGATAGTTCTCTGGTTTGTGTCGATCACCTTTTTTAAAAATTGGTGATACATTAGCCATCTTCCACTGCTTGGGGATTTTTCCTTGATGAAGAGAAGACTCGAATAACAGAGCTAAGGCTGGTGCTAACTCATCTGCTCCTTCTTTAAGTAGGTAAGCAGGTATGTCGTCTGGTCCCGAAGCGGTGTGAGGTTTAAGCTTGGTCAAGAGTTTCTTGATTCCATCAATACTCACAGAAAAATTGGGTACATCCGGATTTGACGACGTACCAAGGTCAGGCAAGTTGGATATATCCTCATTGGTGAACACCGATGAAAACTGGTCGTTCAGGATATTCGCTTTGGTTGAACTGTCACTTTGAAGCAGACCATTTTTCTGAAGTGGAGCAACACCAGAGTTGTCACAGCGCTTACTTTTGTAGATTGGATTTGTGGTTATTTGACCTAGTTACTGCACAAGAGTCATATGTGATCATAGTTTCAGACTTATTAATTTGTATTGATGATTGGGAGTATAATGGTAAAATAAATAGAAAGGTTATTTAAGTCATGTGCAGTAACAATTAAAACAGACTTAAGGCTACAATTTTCTTGTTGATTAATTTGATTTGTGATTATCAATACCACCAAGATATCATGCTGGGTCATATGCTGCATCCTTATTCATTGCCTGTGTTGCTTCAGGGATCCCTTAATAATTATCAAATCAACAATTTCTGGGATTACTTGTTAAACTGTGATTGTAATATGACCCAGATACTCATGTTTGATCAAATCCAAAACAAACCTATTAATGGTACATTCTAATTCATCACTCATGTTGCTGCTGGGCTTGTTAACTACTGGAATAAAACTGTAACGATGATTGTTGAATCATGGTGGTTAATACTGTATAACTATATGACCCAATAAGTTCACATAGTTGTGTGTGATCACACCCTAATACCCTATATGAACTTAGTATTATTGGAACATCCTAATTCATCACTTCTGATACTGCCGGGCTTGTTAACTACTGGGCTAACAAATGTTATGATGATTGTTGATTTGACTTGTGATGGTTAATACTGTAATACGTAACCCAGTTACTGCACTAAATGAACTTCATGATTTTCAGAAGATTATGCATTACTTGTGTTTCTGCTGGACTCGCCTGTTAACCCAATTGTTTTATGAGTATAAATTTGGGAATACAATATGACCTAGTTGCAGTAATTTGTAAATAGTAAATGCTGACTTGCTGATTCTACATATTTATTATTCCATCTTGCCCTACTGTCAGTTGGACTATTTTGTGACCGTCTGGCAAACACTTGTTACAAATATGTGATCTGAAATTTTTTTGGCGTTTAACATGACTTATGAAAACCTGAAATTGACATGATAATGCATCATCGGTGTGATTCTTCACCTTTTTTTTGTCTGACCATCTGTTTACTGTTGGGCCAACATTTACAATGACTGTTGATTATGTCTGAGCAGCTAATATAAGGCCAAAAATTTTCTGCTTTACAAATGTCAAATTCCGCTTTATTCTGCTTTGTATTTTTTGATTAAATAAAATTCTTAAAAATCTTACAGTTTCCAAGTTCCTAGTCGACCTTCGATGTCGCCATTAAATTTCAACATCATTTCTGATGATCGAGATCACGGCCGTAATGAGGACTACTAGGTAGTTTATACGTTTTTATAGGCATTGTAGGGTAAATCTATGATAAATTTGGCTTTTTTTTGTTCAATTTATGGTCTCAAATATTCATAAGTATTTATTTATTTTTCAAATCTTTATTAATTTGCTGTTGTGAAGCCATTTTTGGGTCATTTTTTTTCTTTTTCTCAGATATGCTTTTTCCGCTTTTCCACTTCAAATTCCGCGATTTTCGCGGAGGACTTCAGAATTTAAGCTAATATGACCGACCCAGTTCTAAATCAAGTTTTGAAAAATACACAATTTGTAATAAAAATGTTTAAAAAAACATTGTTTCTGTTTTATGACAAATACTAGTGCATTATTTACAATGTATTAATATTTATACTTCATTTATGTACACTTTAAAACTTTTTTTCACCCATAGCATGCTGCAAATAAAAATGCAAAATAATTCAAGCACAAATTCTGAAAGAAAAGCAGATCATAATACATCAAAGTATGTATATATTTTTGCAGAAGTAGGTCACCAAGGATTACATCGCTCTATAATTTAGGTTCCACTTTAGTCTGATGATGTGATGAATGTGTTAGGATATTATCCTAGCATAGACAGACATAGGATTAGATAACTTGTCATTTTGGTCTATTGGGTAATCACTAACATGGGCGTCATTTCATTTTGAAGTGTGGGGGGGTCCAGGGGGCAAATCAATTGTTTGTATTCAAAACAGTGGGGGGAACACCTGATATTATGTCCCCCACCCTTCAAAATGTGGGGGGGATGTGTCCCCCTGTCCCCCCCTGAAATGACGCCCATGATCAATAAGACATGGCATATATTACAACATATTGAATTCACTTTATAAATTTGAAAAAATAATATAAAGTACATACCGAACATATTGAATATTAACAATAGATTTGGTAAATAATTTACTGGCGAGTGGCGCCGGGACATGTCCCCCCCCCCCTTACTTGGCATTTTTTGCCAAAATCAACATTTTTGGTCAAAAATCAATATCACCAATCAATATCAACCACCATCAATATGTTCAAGGTAAAAATCCACTTCTAAAAATATATACTTTTATGGTTCATGCAATTAGTTTGAGAGCTAGAGTACAAAAAACTGTTTATACTATTTGAAGCTCTACCCCAGCCTTAAAAGAACCTTGGCCCAATAGTAACACCTCCAAAGTTGTTTTTGTGTAAATATTACTCAAGAAATCATGCAATCAATGCCCATATTTCTGTATATATAATGCAAAAAGTCATTAATAGCTTTTACTTCCATTGGATTATGCTATTATGTTTGAAGCCAACAAAATGCGTGCAAAATGTGAATTCAGTTTCAAAATAATATTAAACACAATCAACCTTCCATTTGAAAAATCATCCTTTAATGTGTGCCCTTATTGTTACAGAATCCATTGAGACTATCTTAAACACATGCCCTGGTTTTTCAACTTGTTTGTTTGCCTTATTGGATAACCAATATGAAATTTGATATTGACATTAATGTAATTAATGTGTCACAGCTATAGGATATACAGACAATTTAATTTATTGCTGTCAAGAATACGGCCCACTGTTGATAATATTTACTTCTTTGAGACTTGATTCTTAATATTTATTTTCACCTTATTTTATACAGGATCGGTTCTAGACATCACTTTGTGTTTTAAAACAAAGATCAGTGATTGCTATATTTCATAGTTACAGATATTCAGTGTAAAAATTGGAAAATTGATACAAATGTAGGTCATTGATTATCTTGTTTCATAGATTTTTTGAATTCATTTGTTGTTGTTTATTTCTTTTTATAAAGCAACCTGGATTCATCTAAAAAGTTTGTCGACAGAATTACAGTTATAAATGAATTTGTGTTCATTTTACATTCTATTTGATGAGATATGGTAATTTGGTATTTACCTGACATTACAATACAATACAATGCAGGCATTTATATAGCGCTCTTACATGAAAACACAGGTATCACAGCGCTTTACAAGAATAAAATGAAACAAAACAAGACCAAAAAAAAAAAATCAAATTTCAAATAAATATGTCTTTAAAAGAGACCTGAAGGTTGCCAGTGATTGTGCATGACGGATATGGTGAGGAAGATTATTCCAGAGGAATGGACCAGCAGCAGAGAAGCCTTTATCACCAGTGAGAGTATGTGTGCGAGGCGTAATGAGGAGTCTTTTATCCTTGGCAGAACGTAAACCGCTTCGGGTTGGTGTGTACATTTGAATGAGTTCTGTTATGTATACAGGCGATTTAGATGAGTCCAAAAAACACTTAAATATGATAGTTAACAGTTTGAATTGGATGCGGCTGTGAATCGGTAACCAGTGAAGCTCTTGAAGCAGATGGGTTGAATGATCATACTTTTTAGCCCGATAGATAAGTTTGGCGGCACGGTTTTGGAGACGCTGAAGTCTGTTTATGTCTTTAGTTGTGATTCCATATAGAAGTGAGTTAGCATAGTCGAGCCTAGATGTAATTATGGCTCGAACTGCATCATGACAGGCAGATTTGTCTAAAAACATGCGAATACGCGATAAGTTGCGAAGATGGAAGTTCACAGAGCTGCATATGGATGAAACCTGGTCTGACATAGATAGTGTTTTGTCAAATATGACACCCAAGTTTCTAATGTTCGAAGAAGGAGCAATTCTCTCAGAGCCGATGGTAAGAGTCAAATCAGATAAATAATGAGCAGAACGTTGGCTGGAAATGAAGAAGAACTCAGTTTTTGATTCGTTTAACTGGAGCATGTTTTGATTCATCCACAGTTTGATATCCTTGATGCATTTAGAAAGAGTACTCAGAGCATTGTCAACTTCAGATTTAATACGTGGGTTAAATGAGATGTAAATTTGCGTATCATCCGCATAGAAGTGGTACTTAACATTCTCATAACAGTCAATGATGTTTGCGACAGGATGGGTATAAAATGAAAATGACTGAGGGCCAATAACAGAACCTTGTGGAAGGCCAAAGTTCAGAGTCTGCGGATCAGAAAATTCACCAGCAACCTTCACCCTGTGAGTACGATTATACAAGTAAGACTTAAACCAATTACTAACTTTACCAGAGATACCAAAAATACTGGTCAGCCTTCTTAAAAGAACATCATGATCGATGGTGTCGAAAGCCGCCGACAGATCCAACACCACCAGGAAAACTGCTTGCTGATTGTCAATATAATTCATGATGTCGCTCTTAACTCTCAGCAAAGCAGTCTCCGTGCTGTGGCCGGACCTGTAGGCGGACTGATACACTTGAGCAAGGTTATTACAACAAACATGATTATTTACACTATTCAAAGCAGATTTTTCAATAAGTTTAGAAATAAAAGCTGTATTAGAAACTTAAGATTATTACAGTCCAAACCATCATTCATATAAATGCAGCTACATAAAGAGAAGTATTTATTGCTCTAATTTCTGCTTTCAGAATCATCATATTTAACTGGTTTAACATGTCTCAAAGCTGTTGTACTTTTTGAGATTATAACACATGACTGTTATGCTTTTTTGTTCAAATTTTACAAGTATCAAATCAAAGTGGCTTTTATCACCTGTCTGTACAGCAAATCCATTGTTTAACTATTAAAATAATCCAATAGCAACTATTTGAATATTGGCAAGGAAAATGAGTCATCTTGAGTGTATTCAAATGATAGAGAAAAAATTAATACATTTGGCAACTTTGTCTTTTATTTCTTCATACAATTTCTGATGAATTTTAGCACACATTTTATATTAAGTATAGAATTTTTTAACTTGAGAAAAGTATTGACTAATGTGCACTTCCTTTGAAATTCATTTTTTGGGTCAATATTTGATTCACTAGAAAATAATTTTTTATCAATTGAAAGCATATAATTGAAGAAATATTTATCGTAATTGACAAAGAATTTTGATCAAATAAAACAGTTTAGCTGAAGAAATGTGATATTAAAACATTCAGCACCACTATTTGAACAAACTGAGCTTCAAGATCTATTCCACACATTCATATTACTTTGAACCTGATGACACTACCTGAAGAGAGGGTAACCTAGTTCTTGTGTATTTTATGAAAACACACATTAATGTAATAATTTCATGCTAATATTTGTACTATGAATGCCTCTAGCATCTTGCCAGTGAGCAAAATAGAGCCAATTGTTTCAGTTAATTATGGTCTTTCATTATTTAATCAAATTTTGTACAGAAATTAAATATTTGATTAATATGAAGGAATACTTACTTCCTGCAGAGTTCAGAATTACAGTCCAATATTTTAAGATTCAAAGTTTAATGTTTGAGCTATTGGCTGTCAGCAAAATTGCTCTTGGAAATTTGATTAAGAATTTATAATTTTGACTTGTTAGAGTAGATGCGATGGTATAATACTATCAAATATTTAAGTAAGGTTAGCCTCAGGTGTGTTAAATGTTGTATATTCTGCTATCAAAAGGAGACTGTACTGGTGCACCCCATGCCCTACTTATTAAATATTACACATTACGTGTTACAAAGTGTTGATAACATTAAAAAAGTAATTCCATCACTGCTCCTTGTTCATGCTGGTACTTGTTAGTTGTTTCAACTTCCCTATGCAATGAGGCCACAAGTTGTTCTAAGTGATATTTAACCCAGTTTTGGTGATAAGTAGAGTAAGCCTCTTTGACATTAAAGTTGGTAGAATTTTTTATAGTTCAGGCATCATTGATTGGAAAGAAAGGCATCAAATACCAGAAATTGCTTGCCAGCTGTTACCTCTTTTTAAACCACAAGTCAAAGGTCTTCATGAGTTTTAGCTATTAATCAAAGATATGAATATAACTTTTTTGCCCCAAAAATTTCTGGAAAGCCTGTCTAAAATTTGACTTTGATTCATAAAATGTTGCACTTTTTTGCTTTTTGGAATTTAGAAACAAATGTCTAGGAAGGGGTATCTCAAATTGTTGATATTTATCTTAGTTTTAAAAAATGCCAAAAATAGGTCAAAATGTAAAAAAACCCAACATCGCTGCCAGCAAAATGATAAATTGTGGCCTATTTTTTGCAATTTTTCATTTAAGGTTGCAAGGGAGTAAAGGATGAACGTTAGATAAATGCATTCAAATATAAAGAAGCCCTATATTTTCTGTTGATTGTCCTTAGAACATACTAGATATGTTTCATATTTCTAATCATTTTCTTAAAATGAAACTTTGCAGGTGTTTTGAAGTAAGCATAAGGAGTGTAAATCTGCCACAAAATCATTTTTAGCAATTTAGAGGGACTAGCCTAGATTCCACTTAGAATTCAATTTTTTTACAAATACATCAAATAAAGTTTAAAAGTGTTGTAGTAAAATCCCAAAAAATTACAAAAACGTACATAGAAATAAATTAAGAGAGAATTAATGTGAAATATTTCATTCTGTGATTGTAGGGTAACAATCCAGTGTTTTCTAAATCCAATCCAAACCATTTTTTTGCCACTGGAGAAAAAGGTAAAATTGGGTGAAGAATGGCAATTTTGTCCAATATTCCTCAAAATTATGGATAACTACTGGTAGGTTATATTACTATAAACATACTCTATTGATTCATGTGAAAACAATATGTAGGTAATAAGTGTTAGGAAGAATCTAGGCCAGTCCCTATAAGACCTTGGCATGTGTTTTCACCTGTACAGTGGAACAGGTCTTATTTTTCCTAACCTACTAGTCAATGCTAAAATATAAACTACTCGCTTGTATTTCCATGAAACTCTCTTTCTTCCATAATATTTTCAACATTACACTTAGAAGATGTAAATTATGTTTAAAATTCAATTTTGAATATCATCATTTGCATATAATTAGCATATTTGAAACAAAATCCAGAAAAATCTATAAATACCTATATTTTGTACAAACTGTCTGAATGCAAAATTTCCAAATTAACGTTAAGTTAATTTGGAAATTTTGCATTCAGACAGTTTGTTACTAGATGGTGAAAATTTCTGTTAGACGGATTTTGATTATTTTGCGTACTTCTCCTTTTTTACCCAAAAATGTGCAAAAATCACTATTTGTTTTGAATGACCTATATTTAATTCAGATTTTTATTAAATTTTCACATTTTGGTATTAAAGGATACAGAAAAACATGTTTAAAAAATCTGTTAGACAAATTTTTGAAATACTTCATACTTTTGAAGTTATAACGTAATCACTGTTTAATTGTGTTTCGACTTGGAAACCATTTTGACATTTTTGTTAATTTAACAGAAAATTCAAGGTCGAGCACCAAAATCTCATCACAAATGTATGTAACTATAGTTCTAAATAACGTCTATAACATTTTGTCTGGAAATAAAACAACAAATCAGTAATAATTAATGTTTCCTATCTATGGACCAATTTTAAAGGCACTAGTATTCTGTTAGCAATTTACAGCTATTGTATTTTCCAGACCATTGGTTATCCAATGGTTTAGCATTGCTCACAACAACGTTTTCATACACTCATTATTTGACATCAATAGTGTGTGTTTAAAGGACTGGATCATTCAATCGACACATTCTATAAACGCACCACTGATTGGCTTAATATTTGGCCTTGTCAGCTATATCCTACTTTTGACCAATACAAAACAAGCTTTCATGTGAAAGCTATCTCAGCTTCTAGTGAACCAATGAACTTGAAATTTTTAGCATATAAGGAGCTGCCCATGCTTAATATATATTAAAAATATCAAACTGGTGCTGCGTAACAAAATAATATTATGGTATGTTAAAATTAGGAAAAATAAGGCCTGTTTCACTGTAGCGCAAAATGATCTTTGCTGCATTGACTGCTGTATAGGAATGAACAAACAAAAATGTACACCCTTATATCTCCACACCACAAGGATCAAATGCTAAAATTGATATAGCACGTCTTGCCCAAATTCACTGTCTTGCCCTAACTAATGGTTTTGAGTCATATTCTGCTCCACTTTACCAAGGAAGCTTGCAAATAACAGTGCAGTTTGCACACCTTTGTGTTCTTCTATTCTTCAAGCTTTTTATATTTAATAAGTCTTATATTTGATGTCCATCTAAAATGACACATTTTACGCAACACAAAAAAATGCCATTTCTTATCTCAATTTCACTTAGCTACCAAACCTGTAAGTGATGGAACAAATAAAGTGAATAAAATAACTGGGTTAAAGAAATATTAGCTAATGACAACCTTAAACAACTGGCCTAATTTTTAGAACAGGTAATAATAATATGACCCATAGGCATTGACACATTTCATTACATTAATGTCATCATTTCATTATTACATTAATGTATATATGATCATAACTAGGGCATCATGCTAGCGGTAGTCTCATGAGGCTCTATAGTGAGAAGTAGGATATCCTTTCCTAAAGGCTGAGTTTGTTTTAATATTACATAAATGTCATGAAATAACTTCCCTTAATCAATAATGCAACCAATCATTCTGCATGAATTTGCCCAAAGAGTTTTCCAACTTAATACTCTTACATAAATGATAAAATAACAAAATGTAATGGTGGTTTATGTGGTGCATAAAATTGTTGAACTTTTAATTGTAATTCTGTCATATAAGTTCATATATGTATACATACGCAGCGGTGGACATACCCATATGATAGTCAACCCTGGGTTAGGCAACCCCGGGTTACCTAACCCTAGGTTGTCTTCCACTTAGGTTCCTATACGTAGGACATACTATTACTAGTAGTGCAAAGCAGGTGAATCATAATGTACTCAGTTGTTTTATAGCAGGTTGTATGTTCACCCTGGGTGATCTATACTTGCATAATTGACAACCTGAGGTTGCTAATGAAGTTCATTAGTCAACCCAGGGTAATCGTAGTAAGTTGAATTAACAACTTGAAGTTATTGGTGAAGTTCTTTGTCAAACAGCATAATGGGTAATATTTTATAGCAGGTTGTAATGTGTTCACCCTAGGTGATCTTCATTCACATAATTGACAATTTAAAGTTGTTATTGCATTTCATTGCCAACCTAGGTTAATCATAGTTGAGAGGATTTCTGATTTCCCCTACAGTCAATATCATATTAGATGAATCACTTCTCTGAACACTGTTCATTGCAACAATAAGCCTACCAACCACAAAAAGGCATGGACATGATGACATTGACAACAAATCTCACTCAGCTAGTGTCGTATCATCTTTCTCCAAATTCACATAAATCCAAACAGCTGACTGTCTGCTATTGTATTTTTGACCTACACCCCCTGCCAAATAGCAAATGGGTGCTGCTGTTCACCCTGGTGATCTTCACTTCCATAATTACCAACTTGAAGTTGCTAATGAGGTTCATTTGTCAACACAGGGTGATCATAGTCAGTTGATATATTATAAGCCTAGGCATGTTTAATAGTAAAACAATGTAGTATGTCCTACGTATAGAGTCTAAGCACTAAGTGGAAGACAACCTAGGATTGTGCAATCCAGGGTTGCGCAACCATGT
>JXSR01S000001.1:352409-378775 GCA_000969725.1 Ophiothrix spiculata
CATTATGCTGGTTGACAAATGAACTTCACTAATAACTTCAAGTTGTTAATGTAACTGACTATGATTACCCTGGGTTGACAAATGAACTACATTAACATCCCCAGGTTGTCAATTATACGAGTAAAGATTACCAAGGGTGTACAACATTGTACAACCAATAATACAATGAGTAAATTATGATTTACCTGCTTTTCACTACTAGTAATAGTATATGTTCTACGTATAGGACCTAAATGGAAGACAACCCAGGGTTAGGCAACCCGGGGTTGCGCAACCCTGGGTTGACTATCATGTGGGTATTTCCACTGTTGCGTATACATACATACAAATGCTTATATAGTGCTGCTACATCAAGATTGTAGTGTCCTTGAGCAAGATACTTACCCTAATGTGCTCCTCTCCACCCAGATGTTAAATAGGTACCGGCTTTCTTCAATGCTGGGAAGGTAACAGACACATGGGAAAGGAGGTGTGGCGAACCCTCACCGCAAATATAACAAATTGTGGAATCTCTGACCTGTGAAATACAGGCCGTCCCCTTTAACCTTAACTTACATAAAGATCGTAGCGCTTTTAAAAATGGCACAAGTCCTACATACAGAGCAGAATATAGATATATACAAGTAAATACAACCAAGTTTTATGCAAAAATACAGACAACTGCAGAACCAGGTAGAAAGATATGTATAAAGTAAGATCTAGGATCTTAGATGTCTTGTAACATGAAAGGATAGACCATAGTTTCAAACAGAGATTTCCAAATTATGCTGATTGAAAAGCGATGTTTAATAAAATATTCAGGATATACATTCTTATGCTTACACCAACTCAGTCGTTTAAATGTAAAGGCACCAAGTAACAACTTATACAAACCTGCAAAAATTTCAAATCAAAATTTTTGTTGCCACCTACTTGAGGAATATCCAGTGAGGTATATATTTTACTACAATATTTTGATATGTTCATTTTTTCAGAAGATGTTTATCATTTACCAAAACTAAAAACTAAAAAATTAATTATCAATGGCTAGCAAAATGCTTTATCAGTTTTAAGCTATTCCTATACAATAGAAGCAAGTTATTGTTATTAATAATCGTGAATGCAACATATATGTAGCAAGAAAAGGTAAGGTCCTTTCAATTTCTATGAGAGGCCATTGTTATAAATTTCATACCAGAGAAAGCTTGTATTGAATCAATCCATTTGAATAAGCTGAAAGCAAAGTGCTGCAATTCAAAGCTATTCACCTAATGCACTACACAATGTGTACCTATCCACCTTATGCACTGGTCACACTATACACTTGCCACACTATACACTTGCCATTCTAACTTCATATCAAAGAATATAAATTGAGAAGCCAATCTACCTGGGGAACAAAGATGAAAGAATTTAAGATACCTCTAAGTAATGTCAAGTAAGTAGGAAGGTTTTTATCACAGAATATTAGTCTCCATACATACACCTGGGATTGTACTGGTTGTGTGTCAAATTGATACAAGCATTCACATATTCTGATAACAATAAATACATACAAATGGGCACATGGTTAGATATATTCTATATGAATTGTCATCTTTTATAGTGTCAGTAATCATCTGGACTACTGGTATACATTGAATATACTTTTTGAGGAGTAATTCAAGAGTTCTGTACTTCATCAGTCAATCTTCTGGTACTTATTACTTATTTTATTCATATATTTTTGTACAGATGTCTTGCTTTTTAGCTGAGAAAGCAATAGAGTCACAGAATACAATTCCATTATGTATATACAATTCCATAATGTATAAAAGCAATAAAACCAAAAGTCTATTAAATTTTCCAAGATTATGAAATATCTTCACTTGATGTCCAAATTATTGTACTTTTCATGGCATTGGTCCGGTCCTTACAAAAGAATAAATGGACAATTAAGTTCATCCACATTTAAATTTTTCTTTAATAAAATTCTAATTTAGCAAACTGGGTCATAATAAAAGCAAAGTGCATGACCATATTAACTTGTTAGCCTCATTTGCTTGTGAAAACTGACATATAAAGTGGCAATAAGAATAACAGTTTTATTGCATATATTTCAGTTGACAATTTTCCATTGTTAAGTGCTTATTATGTAGGGCACTTCTTTTTATGGATAGATGTCAATATAAATGAATATCTTTCATTGTATGGTTGCCCAGAAGGTAATCTTTATCTTAACAAATTTTATAAGTCAAACATAATTCTGGTTTCATATGAAAGTGATTTTAAGCAAATTGCAGCATAATGAGACAAAATAATACATAAACAAGAATTAATTATGACATAATTTTAAAATAACAAGAGATTTTCAGGAAATAAATGCATTCTTAAATGTTTTTCTTTTAACATCCCCAAAGGCATGCTGTTACTCTTATCTCACTACCAATAATGCACTTCATAAAAGTGAGCCATAGCAAAAGCATCAATCAAAGTATTCTGCACCAATCTAATTGGTCAATTGCTCATAAGTGAAATGAGAAAGTAGATCCAGAATTATATTTGACTTGTGCCATTAAAGTAAATCTTGAATTAAAAAAAAAAATAGATTGCAACACCATTACATTGCATTAAGCATTAATGTAGGTTTTGAAGGTGTATATTCATTTTTTCCTTGCACATGACTTAATTGTTATACATTTATATGTTAAAGATATAAGCCCATAGATATATTCATCTTAAAGAATACATCCACTTCTGTTCTCTCCAGATTCCTTATAGTCACCTCCTCCCTCTTTATAAGAAAACCATCTACCATCCAAGGCCTAAATTATTATCAGAATTATTCCCCCACTTCCCAAAACATTGTGTAGACATAACCAGCGGCATTTTGTACTTCAAATGGAACCTTATAGTCTGTAATGACTGACCTACCTTCTCCCTTTCTCTGCTAATTCACATTTGCAATTCCCCCACTTTTATTCCCTAGATAAATTGCTGTCCTATTTTAAATTTCTTTGATTTGATTTGCCGCTGCTGAGTTGCAGGATCCTTTGTAGCCGACACTTGCGTGTTAAATTAGTTTGTGGCTCAATTCCAATATTAAATGCTTTCAAGCTCATGAGTTCCCTGTAGCAAATATTTATTCCAGTTCAAGTACATACATCAAAACAAAACATTGCCATGGAATATAAAATTGTAGCCACCATTACTCTAAAAAAACAGAGAAAAGAAGGAAATATAAAAGAAAAACATTGATAAAGGTTCATGGGATTGTTCGGTCTAAAAATCAATATTCCAGGCAATGGCACTAAAATTTTGATTAGAGAATATGCAATACTCAAACACTGACCTATAATATCCTACACATTCTAGCTGCAACTTCTGTCAAGAAAGATTATTATGCAATAAGCTTGCTGATCTGATTTTTTATATTTGCATGGCAACTTTTTACCTAGTTTACGAGAAACAAAACCAAAATATTTTTTCTATCATTCAATGTCTGCAATAGCTTACAACATACACACAAAGCTTGGTAAGGAATAAGTTATCAGACACTTGCATAATTACAAGGTTGCTGAATATGAAATAGAGTCTGTTTGTGGACAATGAGTAGGCATTTACAGAAAAAATCGAGAAACTTGAAGACAGTCAACAGTACACCAGAGGCTACATGTAAACTTGCCCCTATGTTTCCTATTATCCAAGTTGATGTATCCTATTACCTCTCACATCCAATGCAAGAAGTCTGCTGAAGATAAAGTAGAGACTGTATATGGACAATGAGTAGGTATCTACAGAACAAATTGACAAACTGAAGGACAGTTAACAGTATGCCAGAGGCTAATTGTAAACCTAATTTGATATGTCCTGTTACCCCCATAAAAGGTGAAGATGATGAATGAATTGCATAACTATTATTCAGTATCAGTAATAGCTTATTACAATTTCTATTACCCACAATGTTTTGTAAGAAATAGGTAAAATCAGACACCTGATAAAATGTTAAGATTGCTGAAGATGAAATATAGACTGTATATGGACAATAAGTATGCTTCTACAGAATACATTTACCAACTGAAGGACAGTCAAGAGCACACCAACCTCTACATGTAAACCCAACATGATGTATCCTATTACCTATCATACGAGGTGAAGATGATGATTGAATTGCAATTGCATACAAATTATTGGTCAAGTACCTATGGAAGCTTATACTATTACTACCCAGAAATGGGACACCTAGTAATTTTGTTATTAGTGTGCAAAATTGCAGCAGATAAAGAGTTTGTTGAAAAAATGTAGTATTTTGGTAGTAATGGTATATAGTCATATGAAGTTATATAGGTAATGTTGTTTTTATTTCATTTAGCTTCTTAACACTGTTTTCTAATTAGGAGAGTGGGACCTATTTCTTAAACATTCTAAAATGCTAAACATATGTTCACAGAGGTATATGTCATGTTGGCCTATGATCATGCAGTCAAGTCAATTATGCATATTACAAAAATACAAATATGCATTCTTTAAATAATTTGAAAGGGACCCTGGCATTCAGTTAAGCGAATTGTTTTTAACATCCTCAGGGCAATTGAAATCCACATATCTAGCCACTGATCATAAGAATGATTAGATGAGATTTAAATCATTTAGGTGACCTATTTTTACAAAATACCTTGGATCATTTGATTTTTGCCACTTGAATATGCTATTAAAATAAAATAGTCATTAACTTCAAGGATTTTTAAAAATAAAGACCTAGAAATTATTAACATTTCAGACTGATCAACATACTTGCCACAAAAATGATAAAACAAAATTAAGATAAGCCAACTGTTTAGGGTAGACTACCTACCCCTGTTTGTTTATTTAATAGTCTGTACATTTTGTTGCTGAAATATTATTGTGTGATATGGATATTGATAAAGGACTCAAAAGCTACAGTTCCACTATGACATCTTACCACCAATACATGTATTTGGTTATGGGATATGGCTACATATAGACACAGGCACTTTAGCAACATCGATCCTAGACCATGTATTCCAAAACACTGTTTGGATGCAGCACCAGGTTATTTCTCCAACTGTGATGAAATCAGACATGCATGCAAACACACAAATATTGATGTCTACTTAGGTAAATGATTTAACCAACAACAACTCTTTGAATTTTTAATTTTTCTTATGTGTTACTAAAATATATAGTTTTTTTCCCCCAAAAGGTTTATTCCAACACATTGCATTGTCTTTAATTCTCAGCGTTTTGTGACATTTTTTATATGGAGGTAAACAACAACTGAGAATCCAAGACGGAAGCAGGAAACTAGCAAAAAAGTGACAGATTGATAATCATTGGCCAGACAAACGTTCCAACTAAGTTTGGTTAAAATTACTTGTAGTATAGTTATATCATTTTTGTGTGGAGCCAAAAACAAGGCAGGAATCAAACATAGAGACAGTGAATAAAAGATTCTAGATTTTTTATTTGGAGCCAACAAGATGCTGGGAACCTAAAGAAGCCAAAAAGCAATAGAGAGTCATTGGATATACAAACTTCCAGGGAGTTTAGATGAAATCATTTGATTGTACACACAGAACAGTACTGAAATAGTTAGGATAAAATATCTTCACCATACTTGGCCTCACATTCTGTGGAGTTTCTGTGGATTTACCTGTTCAACGGTGGAAATATGTAACTTATAGGAATGGCCTATAAGAAAGTGCAAACAACATCTAATGTTATGACATCTTTACAATGATACAAAAACACAATGTTAAAAGTGGCTTTGACAATATTGATCTAGAACACAAAACACAAAGAATAATATCTGAATGGTGATAAAATGATATACTCTTGAGTATATATCTATAGGCAAAACAATACTTTATTGGACAATATAAACAAAAATCCATAGTATGGGCTGCATAACAAACAATGGGGCCCTACACTTTGGATTTTAGTTTTCACTGTCCAATACATTATTATTTAGCCTCTAGATAATTTTCATGTGCTTTAATAATTTACTTACTTTTTGAAATGTATCAAATACTGTATTAGATCATTTTCATTTTTAGGACAAAATATCCTTTGGGGGCAACATATTTTTGATAACACTAACAATAAAATCCTCAACAGAAAAAAAAAAATAAAAAGGCAAAGGGGCTGACTTATATCTTAGGTCACGGTGTCATGTCTATTTAAAAGATAGGACTATGATCCTATTAAAATCTGCAAATGTTACAATTTTTTCCAGATACTATGTAAGAAAGTGACCAAACTGACCAAAGTTAACAACATACTCCAATTAATCAATTCATTTTAAGTTTTTAAGTTTTGACTTTTAAGCTGCTAATTGAATAACACTGATAAGAGAGCTTAAGTTTTATGCTGATGGTAATAGTGCATGACACATTTCAATGCTGCCTCAATTACGAATATTACATTGCCATAACAGTGAGCAAAATTGGGTCATACTTATATCAAAGCATGTAATCGTGATCTCCATTAGCCTAATTTTAAATGTTTAGTTTTTATATCCCTGTTTCCATATAGATTTGATGCTAATATCACACCACTGTATACTATCATGATATGTCTAGCATTCAATTTATTCACAAGATTATGTAGGGCAGTTGCTATGAATAAGCACTCTCATAGGTAAAGCAATTCTATTATACTAGAATCAAAAAAAATTGCATATGGAATATTTTATTTAATATTATCAAATGTGTTAATCTACTCAATTCTTAATGAAAAACATCTATGTAAACATTTGTTTGATATATTTATAGCAGAATGCATAAAATGACAAAGATAACTTGACCCTTTTCCCCTTTTTTTCTGAGGAAGTCTTGTGTGATTCTTTGAATTCTTTTCTGCTAGAAAACTAAATTTATTTTGTCATCCCGGTAGCTACAATTATGACTTTTAGACACAAGTTACCTAATATTTTTTATGAATATATTAACACAACACACCACCCAATGTTACTTTTATATATTAGATTATTTTCAAATATATGCTATGACAATTTTAAAAGTAAGAATCCAATGGTCATTTACAAGTGACAAGAAAAAAGGCTGACAGGTCCCCAGACAGTTGAATCATTAGAATTCCCAAATTCATCTCCAATGAAGTATCTGTCACACATGGAAACATTGAAATTCAATTATATACAAATGTACAATCAATGGCCATCATGTCAAAGAATAAAATAAAACGTTCATTAAGGTCATGACCTACTTCATAATGACCTACTTGCCAAGTTTTAAAACCAGGCATGGACAATGATAAAACATTTGGCAAGACCACTTCTAAAAGTATAGACATACTGAAAAAAGTGGATTATAATATAATGTTTGTTCAATCTATCATTCTTGATTTGAATAAAAAGGATTGTAAAAACTTTAGGTAAATAGGGTTTGTTCACAAGTTTCTTGCTAAAATGCTGGAAGTGAATATCTTGAATATTTGTAGTTTTTTAAATTATCTCCTCAGTAGTATGAAATTGGAAGTCAATTTAGTGATTCAACAGCTGACACAAGCATTAATATCCATATGTAAAGAAACATGTTAAATGTAGATTGTACAATAATAGGTTAAGTATCAATCGAGATGATAAGTTCCTAAAAAAGAAATTAAGTTGTTATAGATAAAATATAACTTTGTTCAGTAGTGTAATGATGTCACAAGCATTCAAGTTGAAAGCTATTTCCTTTTCCTGCACATTTTCTGGGTCATGCCCAAATAGCTAAAGTTCATTGACTGTGATCTCAACAGTATTATTTAATGAGTGTAGAAGGCAACTTGGAGTTAAGGTAGACATAAAAGTAATATGATCTGTCAAATCTTTACTAACACCATAACTACTAAACTGTGTCAACTTATCATGAAATAAGGCCAACATCTTTTGTAACTTATTCAACTTAATCTTATCCAGTCAGATCAAGACATCAAAGCCTGTATTAAAGCGACTAGCCAAGATTCCACTTAGAATTAAAAACTTATGGAAATGCTCTAAATAAAGCTTAAAAGTAGTCCAAAAAAGTACAAATATTAACACAGAAATGGCTCAAATGGACAGACAATTAATTTGCAATATATCATTATGTGATGGTGGTGTGACTAAATCCTAAATTTGTACCCCAGATGGATCTACCAGATAAAAAGATCAAACAAAGCTTCTGGATATTATTTTTTGTTTACCCATCACAGGTGTAGAAACAAGATCTTTTTAAGGTTTAAAACTAATAGCAACGGCAAAAATGAAAGGTAATATTGCAATTATTTCCAATATTCCTCAAAATCATGGAAAACTACTGGTAGGTTATATTACTATAAACAAGTTCTATAGATTTATGTACAAAATATGTAGGTAAAAAATTAGTGGGAAGAATTGTGGGCAATCCCTTTAAGACACAATGGACTCATTACATATTTAGACACAATTAGCATAGTATAGATTGACACATAATGTGTAACATTTGGTAGAAAGGAGAGTCACTGAAACAGTTTGTAATAATTACATGTATAATTAAAGAAGCTCATCAAACATGTTTAAATGTCAATCTAAAAGAAAAAGAGATTAATATAGATTCAGATCTTAAGAGTAAATCTATGTAAAAACCACAAGATCGACGGAAGAAGGGGGTCGGCAATTTTTGTTCATATTAAGCCTGTGGCATCCCTATGAGTCACTCTTCATCCCAGTGCACTAAAAAAATCACAGTGTTTCTAGATATGAAATAAAGGGTAGTACAAAAAATGCATAGTTTCATCCTTGTTTCCTCACCTTCAAAAACATGTTCTTGAGTATTTGAATTTGCTATTCATTACAACCTGGATATTTCGAGCTAGTATTTTTATAACATGTTACAAACATAGTCACCTTTATTATAACTGTAGATAAAAAATAGCAGTGTTTCTATATTTTGAAAAAAACATGTTCTATTTTTCAAAAAAAATCATATTTTACACCAAAATATGTCATATTTGATGATTCCGTTTCTCTTTTGGTCAGTAGTTATACATTTAAGTTTTATTGTGGTTGTAATATTTATTGTTGGGCCCACTATAATCAAAAATAAAATCATTGTATTCTGTCTGTTTTATACTAGAAACACTTGCAAACTTGTACCATCCATTGAATATATATGTATACACTGTATACTTTGGGGTACCCCTCCCCCCTGGAAACCTAAAATGAACTTTTAAATTATGTAATTAGCTAGCCTGAGATCTCCTCTATCCATGCATACCAAAAAAGCACAATTGCGCAATGTAGTATTCAACTACAATACCCGAAAACATGGCCTATTAAAAATTTGGCAATTAAACGTATATCACTCTTCCATGCAGATTCTTGCTTGTATTATAATAAAAAAGGAAACCAACTGAAATGGTTGTTCTAACATGCTTTAAAATGTCATAACTACCCAAGGCATTGTTCGATTCTTTTCTTTTTGGTATCAATTGAAAGAAGAGATCTTAAACTACAAAATAATTCTAATTAGAGCATAAATTTGAAATTTACAGGGGGAGGGGTGCCCCTTTATTTATATGCGTTGTATGTGTATAATGGACAATATAAGGTTTTGAGGTGTTTCTAATATAAAGAAATTATAATTCAATAATTTTATTTTTTATTATGAGGTGCCAAATGGTGTATGTTACAACCAAAATAGAACTTAAATTCAAAACTGCTGACCAACCGTGAAATGGAGCATCCAAATTCTCTGTTTTTTACCCCCCAAAAAATCAAATTTTTGATAATAAAAACTATTTGTTTTCCAAAAAATAGAAACACTCTCATTTTATGTATTACATATCATGAAGGTAATTCTATTACCAACTTGTTAAAAAAATATAAGCATGAAATATTGACACTATGATGAATGAAAAATCCATATATTTAAAAACATGCATCTGAATGTGAGGAAAACTTGTCAAAACTATGCAATTTTTGTAATGCCATTTATTAAATATCTAGAAACACTGTGATTTTTTAATGCTCCCTGTGCATAATGGTTTGCCTAAAGGTAATCACTGACTTCATAAGAAATTAATTTGCTGACCCCCTTCTTCCAAGATTTTCAGAATTTGTGTGGTTTTTATATAGATTTACTCTTAAATACTATCAGAAACTGGTGTGTCAGTCAGAAAACATTAGAATCTTTCATCCAACTTACAAATACAAATCACAACTGCTTATGATACATAATGTGGAATGTTTACTCTCTGACCAAGTTGTAATATTAATAAATTGCATTTAAAATTGTTTGCCTAAATTGATTTTAATCAAATATTTATTATTGCTGACACACTGATGATTGATGTAAATGGCTGCTTTAAATAAAAAGGTTTGAAGCTACATAAACAGCTTGCAATTACTTTCTTAGATACAAAAGCATGAACAGCAAAAGGAATAAGTGATAAAATGAAGTGGTAGATTGATGACAAACCTCACAGTAAAAGTTATAATAATGAAGTGGTAGTACTATCACATTACTATGTCTGTAATTGAAGACCTACATACATTAATTAATTAAATAATGTCCTTGATTCTAATATTTATACTATGTATGCTATGCATATTTGATAATGTGATTAAACCAAATTATCTTTATTGCAAGTTGTATTGGATTTGGTTTTGTGGAAGCATATGAGGTTTATTAATTATATAGTGATAACTAATTCCAATCACACACTTTAATACATCCATGAAGAAAATGGAGCTGAAGATAAATTTAATGTATGTCAGATTGTCAAAAGATTTTCTGAATGATCACTCTCATGTTACATTCCAACATTTTCCTTATTCTATATTTTAAGTTCCAATCAATTCTCGTCCCCCCCCCTGTGCTCAAGTAGTATATTTTTAATGCTATCTGAAAGCCAACATTTTTCTGATTATAAATCAAAAATTTCACCTCCAAATTCTTTTTATAGTTTAGGAGATATAGCATGAAATGTAAAATTAATACCTATTGTCTATTTCTTTTGTATTCACATAACAGCCTCATCTCCAGGGTCGCATACTTTCTGTTGCCTCTCAATAGAAAACCAAGAACTTGAAGGTTGAAATTTCACAAAATGCATTTCAGAGGTCGAGTTCAACAGTAAAAAAGTAAATTACACACATGCTATTATAGGATCCTACCCTTTTTAAGATGGCCTAGCCATTTCACAAAACATATGTGATGTCTCACCCCAGAGGACACTACACCAAAAAGGGGGACTTTGCGACAGAACACTTTTCAAGATACTGGTGAAAATAGGTAGCAAAAAATAAAGAAAATAATAAGGATTTTCAGCAGATTTTCTGTTGTAACGCCTTGATCAATTTCAACAAACAAGGTGTCATTTTAAAGCTTAGAAAATGCTATAACAGATGAAATGATAAACTCAAAATTGATATCATCTGCAAAGTTCCCCCCCCCCTTTCGGGGTGAGCCATCACATATATTGAGCATGGAATTGAATGCATAGCGGTAATCATGTTGGCACATTCAACATGTTCTCTTCCTGGCAGACTGTGCAAATTGATCTACACTTTACATCATTGTAAACCTAAGTAGTATAAAGAGAGAAAGTATGACATTATCTAACACAGACACCTGCAGATTATATCCTACAGGTAACCTAGATACTATTCATTTAACAATTATGAGACCATCTTAAACATTTTAAAGTACATTATAAGATATTAACTTATCTCTTGTCTAGCTAAATTACATAACATATTTTGTTAACACTTGCAACAGCAATTGCTGTATGATATTTGATTAAATTTGTGATATGACCCAGTTATTACAGTAGAGTCATTTTTAACTATACCATTAACAAATTTGTTAATGTTGCAACTAATTATATTTGCCACTTGTTTCGCTGTAGATTTCGTTAAGGCCATTGGAGTACTAATCATTTTTTTTATTATTCATATGCAATTATACCAATACCATTAAGTTGCTGGAGTTATGTTTGTTCCAACAAATGTATCAATGTTACATGTTTATCTTATTACTGTACTTGTCTTTCTGCAGGGCTCACTTATTATCGAGGCAACAACTGTTGATTAGAACTGTTAATATGACCTAGTTACTGTACTATAGTCTTGACAGGTTATTTGGATTGATGCCAATTGATATGAAATGTAATGGTTAACAATATGAAGCAAGATTTATCGTTGAAGTCATGTGTGATTACATCTAAAACAGCCATATATTGATGAAACTTGTATTTTCACTATTCTTGCTGCCCATGGGTCTAACTGGGTATTCTAACCAGGGAACCACCCGCGTCACCAAAAAAGTGAGACCGGCACTTAATTTCAGAGAGTAATCAGCGTCAAGTTGAGCAAGTAAAGGAGTTATTTAATACTCTATCTGGAGTAAGACGTTGATTTTAGTGTTACCCGTCATCCGAGTAATTGAAGTCTATGACTCTGTAGACTTTTCAAAAATTTTAAAAATCATGGCCAATCCTTTTAAGGTAAGACACATAAACAACCCAGCAACATAGTTCAAATATCTAGGGTTGATAGCCACAAGGCTTTTGCATGGGCAACAAAGAGCCGCCAGATGGCCGTATTTGCACACACATAAAAGGTGCAAATACGACCTTGTGGCTCTGTTATTTTTTTGTTGTTGCAAATACAGCCTTGTGGCTCTAAACCCTCGATATCAGCAATAGTCAGCACAGCCCATTTTGTTAAAAATCTTAAACATATCAATAATTCCGATGATTAATGCTTCTAATTGTGAGTATCAAGTTGAATATGATCTAGCCAGATACCCCAAATTTGTTTCGCCAACCAGTTGAAACAACAGCAAGCTATTGGTAATTGTTCTACCAGTCCCCCTATAAGTTTCCGTATGAAACACAAATTAATCAATTTGAATGAGTTTAAGTTTGTGAATATAATATGACCTAGTTACAGTCATATTGTAATTACTGAATGCTGACTTACTATTGCATACTATCACTTTATTATTCTCTCATTTGTCTTGTGTTTGAACTTTCTTTTGCAACCATTTGGCCAACACATGTTACACATATTATTGACCTATTTTTGCATTAGTTCATAGGTAATTAAACCCTAAAACTGTCATAATAAAGTATAATTCTTGACTCCTCATTTTTCTCTCTGTCTGACCATCTGTTGACTAAAATAATGTTGATCCCACATATAAAATAGGTTGAAAGTAAATTATAAAAATCAAAGTTAAATAGTAATAGTTAATAGTTAATACTGACAACAATTGGTCTTGATTTTCAATTCTTGATTAGATAGTGATATTTTAAATTGTATGTATATATATCCCAGGGCTGTGAAACATTAATTATATTAATGCAGTATCAGATTTTATATTGGTTATCCAATTACACAAATAACAAAGTTGAAAACTAGGGCATGTCTGAGGTAGTCTCAAGGGATACTACTTTGTAACAATAAGGGCATATATTAAAGGATGATTTACTACATGGAAGGCTGAATGTGTTAAATATTATATAAATGTCATAGCATCATTCCCCTATAAAATGCAAGTATATAACATTTTTATTTCCATTGACACTGAAAACATATTTTGCCCACAGACTTAACACATCTGTTACATAAGCCATATTTTTCAGATATCTTCCAGTGGCATCATTCAGCATTATGCATTCAAAAAATATATACAGGCATTGATTGTCACTTCAATTAATACAGTTTCTTAGAGTATTGTTGCTTACACTAGCGGTTTAAAGTATTTCCGCACAAACACTTTACTCAGCCATATCTCACAAGGCATTTATAAGGAAACTATCTGGAAACTTATGTTGCTTTTGGTCAGATCTGATAGGTAATCTAGTTAAGTGTAAAATTGAGCACCGAATGGGATCAACCCACGTACGGGTAGGGGCAATGACACAAATGGGTCGAAAAACATGATTTTTAGGTCAAATTTGATTTGACAATGCCTGGGTCAAGGTCACTTCACCGCTCAAGTTGAGTAGTCATATGGAATGTGTATATGAAATAGAGTGAAAAGCAGACGATTAAATATCCTGGTTACGCTTGACTGCGCCAAGAGAATGCTTGGAAGCAAACGAAAAATGATTCTTCAACCAGTTTACAAAAATAGGGTTGTGATGAATGTGGAGTGTTTTGTGACGGTATATGACAGATCGAAAACCTTTTAAAACATTTTAAAATGTCATATACCGCCAGGGATCATTCCACTTTTACCACGATCCTATTTTTGTAAAATGGGTGGCGTTGAAGGATCATTTTTCGTTAGCTTCCAAGCATTCATTGCCTGCTTGTCACTCTATTACATATACACATTCCACATGACTACTCAACTTGAGCGGTGAAGTGACCTTGACCCAGGCGTTGTCAAATTAAATTTGACCTAAAAATCACGTTTTTTGACCCATTTGTGTCGTTTTCCCCTACCCGTACGTGAGGGGGTTGATCCCATTCAATTTTACACTTAACTAGATTACCTATCAGATTTGACCAAAAGCAACATAAGTTTCCAGATAGTTTCCTTATAAACGCCTTGTGAGATAAAGTGTTTGTGCGGAGATACTTTAAACCGCTTGTGTATGATTATCATCATGCAATGCATATATCACTTCTACTAAACCAATGTGCACCCATATCTCCGTATTTGGTCAAATCAGTGAAGTAATTGACATCAAATGTCTTGTCCAAGCACATAGCTTGCTGGCATCAAACTAGCCAACTGATGTTATCAAATCCAATATAAAGTCAATAGCACTAACTGGAATTTTCCAACTCCTATTAGGAATTTTGTTCACTCAATGTTTAGTACTGACATGTTATTGACTAACAACCAGTGATGACTTAGAGGATGTCATCAACTCCATATGTTAAAAGTAAGTGTTGTATTACATTTATATTGAATATGAACAGTAAACTGAATTTTACTATACATAACTGATGATTTGTAGTCCTCTGTTGTTCCACTAGACCACACAAGCTTGCAAGTCACAATTATATTATCTACATTGTAGTGCCTTCCAGTATGTTTCAAACTCTTCTCATGTAACTCTTATATTTGATGGCCATATGAAATGACATTTCAGAACTTGCCCTTTTCTTGTCAAAATTTCATTCAATTAGCTACCAAATCCTTAAGCAATGGACCAAATAGATTGCATACAACAACTAGGTTAGAGAAATACAAACTAATGAAAATCTAAAACAATTGGCCTAATTCTTAGAGCAGGTAATAATAACATGACCCATAGGCATTGACACATTTCATTACATTAATGTTATCATTTCATTATTACATTCTTGTATATATTTGATCATATGGATGATAACTAGGGCATCATGCTTATGGTAATCTCACGAGGCTCCAGAGTGAGAAGTAGGATATCCTTTCCTAAAGGCTGAGTTTGTTTTAATATTGAATTAATGTCATGATATAACTTCCCTGAATCAATAATGCAACTAATCGTTACTACATGAATTTGCCTGCAGGGTTTTCAAACTAAAGACTATGTGGCCATAAAGTGAATCAAATTTGTTGAACTTTAATTGTATTTTTGTTCATACTGATAAGTATTGTGCACAAAAATTGATAACCATTTGGTTGAAATTAATTTTAGATATAACTTAGATTTAATATAAACAGATCAATTTCTTTACATATCACATCCTCTTCATAGAAAAGAAAGAAAGAATTCTTTAGGCTGATAGCCAAGGATAACCCAAGAAAGCCTCTAATGAAGCTTATTTCCATTGGGGTCCTAGATCTTTCTTAAATATTCAGTTTTTGTGCAGGAGGAAAACTGGAGGACCCGGAGAAAAACCTGCGGAAGCGAGCATGGACTGAAAACCAAATGCACATAAATAAAGCGCCGGGAGCGGGACTCGAACCCGGGACCTCATTGGTGCAAAGCGAGGGAAATACCGCTACACTAACCCGCTTCATACACTTAGCAAAATGCACATAAAGCGCCGGGTGCGGGACTCGAACCCGGGACCTCATTGGTGCAAAGCGAGGGAAATACCGCTACACTAACCCGCTTCATACACTCAGCGTATCATCTAGACAATAAGAATACGAAGTACGTGGAGTTGATTGAAAATTCTTGATGCACTCCGCATGTTGCGTTCTGGTTTGCATGATGGCTGTTTGGTGTATATGAATATTACAATTGTTTTTGTTGGGTAATGATTTATTTAGTTTAGCTTAGTTTGAATTTTGATGACCATATAAAAGCCTAAATTCTTTTCAAAAAAGATGCAATATTATTTTTCTGTTGTGTATGAATTAGGTTAATAAATTTTCATTTCATAATACTCTTAAAATGACACTTGCGGTAAATTTTTGATTGCTGTCCAATGCACTCAAGCCCAATGGCCTTGTGGATTTGGTGCTAAAAATGTTCTTGGTTTCTTATTGGATACCCTCTCTTGGGACTTAAATCCATAATACAACATTTTATCTTGCTTAAGACTTGTTGGATACTATTGTATTGACTACTTTGTGTCCGGTAGGAACCCAATTTCTTGGATACTATGTGGAGGTCTCAATGACACCTCCTATACTGAGTCATCTAAATGGCTCAATATACCTGCATACTCCTACAGATTACTTAGAATTGCCTAAAAGGTGTCCAAGAGACGTTCTGGTCCAGGAGACCTCCAGGAGGTCTCCTGGACCTTTTCTTTTTGCTATGGAAGCCTTTTCTATTCCCATACAACAGAAGCAAGTTCTTATTATTATTCATAACCTTGAATACAACATACATGTAGCAAGTAAAGTCTTTTTAATTTCTATGAGATATCATTGTTATAAATAGCATACCATAGCAAGCTTAAATGGAATCCAACTGCATTGGCTTCAAGCCAAATACTGCAATTCAAGGCTATTCACCTAATTGCACTGGTCACAAGACAATTGCCTTTCTAACTTGTATATCACAGAATACAAATTGAGAAGCAAAACTACCTAGGGAACAAAGAAAGGAGAATTCAAGATACCTCAAAGAAATGTAAAGTAAGTAGGTTTTTATCACAGATATTAGTCTCCATACGTACACCTGGGATTGCACTGATTGTGTGTCAAATGGATACAAGCATTCATTTATTCTGATAACATTAAATGTGTACAAATAGCCATATTGTGAAGGATACTCTTGAAGAGGTGTTTTCTTTACAGTGTTTACAAGTAATCCACTGAACTACTAGTATACAAGTGCAACTGTAACTCTATCTAAAACTATGGTCACAATACGTCGTACGAACAGTTACGAGCAGCGTTTAGTCCGTTTAGAAGGACCAAGGACAATGAGCAAAGCAAACATCGAGGGCGTCACATGGTCCTTCTAGGCAGACTAAACACTGCTCGTAACTGTTCGTACGACGTATTGTGACCATAGCCTTGGTCCTTCCTCTGAAGTTTCACAACATTTGATACCTGGTGTCCAAAATATTAATGCACTTTTCATTGTACTGGTCAGATCCTTAAAACCATAAGCATACAAAATAGATCAATAAGTCTTTCTATATGTTCAATTTTTTCTTTAATCAAAATCTAATTTAGCAAACTGGGTCATACATAATAAAAGCAAAGTGCATGAGGACCTAAGTCACGAATAGGTATATCAAAAAAGGTGGAGCCGTTTCAAGAAATCATTAAAATCATGACAAATGTCTTTATTTTTGATAGAAGTTGTCACCGAATCATACCACTTTTGGTATCATATTAAAGATAATTTATCCAGGTACTAAATAAAAAAAGAATTAAAGCCACAGGTTTAGCAATAGTGAAGTAATTGACCAAAATGTCGAGTGGGTCAAGGGTGGAGTCGGTGGGGGTGGCGCCGGTGGGGGTGGCGCCCATAGGATTACATGCAAAAGTGTACGAAAGTTATGATTTATAAACACATGTATTATTGAAAATAAAAATGCTGGAATCATAATTTTTTGAATACTCTTCAATGAGGTATGTATAATGCTAAAGCATGTGTCGAATATTGACATGTCATCCAAATTTTGTTGTTTCTTAATGCCTTATATGTGGGTAATTTTCTCTATACATTACTGTACAAAACATGCATTTACACTCGAAAACTTTAAAACGACATATCTTTTGACCGAGTCGACGTAAATGGTAAAAGTTATACATTTTTCAAAAGAAAATTTGCCAAGGAATCCAATTATGTGATTAATTTTTAGGTAGTGTATGCATGAAAAAACTTTTGACCGATACATGTCCCAAAAATTAATGAGTCGTTTCATAGATTTTGACCATCCTCAATATTTTGACCACAATGAGATTGGTCACCAAACGAATTATTTTATGGAAGGCTATCATTACATCCTTCAAATAATGTTTGTGTCATCTGGATACACCTTTCCCCAACAAAATCTCATTGTGCCAAGTTGGTTGACCAAAATGCACTTTTATTTTATTTTATACCCTGTATAATTTTTACCCATCCCTAAAAATTATACTTTTTTAGGTAAAATTGAAATCCTCGGAAAGTAAGCTTTCCAGCAATATCTAACTTTGTAGGTTTTAAGTGTATATATTCAGAGTTACGATCCGTTGAATACAAATTGGCATGGTTTTACCAATGTATTTGTGTGAAACAAAAAATATGACCAGTTAATGACTTATGTCCAGGACCATATTAACTTATTAGCCTCATTTGCTTGTGAAAACTGACATATTAAGTGGTTAAAAGAATAACAGTTTTATTGCATATATTTCAGTTGACAACTTTCCATTGTTAGGTTTGTCAAGTGTATATTATGCAGGGCACTTCTTTGTATAGATGTCAATATATATGAATATCTTTCATTGTAGAATTGCTCAAAAGGTAATCATTATCTTAACAAATTTAAAAAGTCAAACATAATTGAGATTTCATATGCCAGCTATTTAAAGTAAATTGCATCAGATGTAACTTACCGAAACAAAATTTGCAAATTGCAATAAAATAGTAAAATAATCTTTAACTAAGAAGTATTTTTCTAGAAATAAACCTATTCTTAAAAGTATCATTTTCTTCTATTAACACCCGAGGCATTTGACTTCGCTTTTATCTCATTTCCAACAGTGCAATTCATTGAAGTATAATAAAGCTATAGTATAAGTACAAATGTAATTGCTCAATAGCTCATAAGAATACTAGGAAAATGAAGAAGTAGTTTAAGAAGTACATTTGACAAGTGCCATTAAAGTTCAATCCTAAATCAAAACATTTAGAATTGGGATTCCATTACACCAATAAATGCAAAAAAAGGAATTGTTTTATAACCATTTATTAAGGAGTCATGCTGATATCTCATAAGTGCACAAGATTATTTTTCTAATACAATTCATTTCACAAACGTCTTATTGAAAAAATTTACATAAGATATCAAAATCGTAATTGCAATAATTATTATAAAGTTAATATACGTATACATAAAAGTTCATGGTAAAACAAAAATACTGGTTCATCATATTTAATTCCTAAATAAGTATTTGGCAATAACTAAGCAAGATCCAAACTACATAAATCTATAATATTAGAAAAAAGTGTAAACTTTAAAGAAGAAATGTTGACGCCATTTTAAAGTTGTTTCTGTAAATGAAATCAATAGTCAAGGCTAATATATAATTCAGAGACTCTAACCCTTATGTATCCCAAAAATGTTTGCCATGAATAAGTATGCAAAATATTGAAGTCAACATGACATTCAAACACCTCCTTGTTGAATAAGGGTTGTAGTCTTAATCAATATTTGCAATAGCTTACTACAATTTCTATTAATTACAATGCTTTGTAAAAAATTGGTAAGAACAGTCACTTGACAAATAGTAAGATTGCTGAAGATGAAATAGAGACTTATGTGTGCAATCTAGTAGGCATCTAGAGAACAAATTGACAAACTGAAGGACAGTAAACAGCACACCACTGGCTACATGTAAACATAACTTGATGTATCCTATTACCTCTCACACTTGTTGGAGATGAAGATTGAATTGCACAAAATTATTGGTCAAGTACCCAATGAACGCACACACAAGTATTACCCAGGAATGGAACACCTTATCATTTTGTTATAAGTGTGCAATTTGAAGGAGAATGTTAAGAGGTTGTTGGAAAAAAAGAAGAACTGCGCATAGTGTTTTGGTGGTAATGGTATATGTGTCATATAATGTTACATGGTAAAGTTGTTTTTATTCCATTTAACTTCTTAATCACTGAATCTTATTCATTTATTTAAGAATTCTGAGAGTTAGAGGGAAACCTATTTCTGTAATGCGCTGGGGCAAAGTTAGATTCAGAAAAGTGAAAAACTGTCTACCTCCCCAACAGTATTCTTATAAACACCATTTTTATCTAGTTTCAAAATTGTTGAACAAAACGTGAGGAGTATGCAATGGACCTTTGATATAACATGATGAGCACTTGTCATTGTTTATTTAAGTAACCTGTTTTCTAACTTGTCTTGTAACTGAAAAAATTAATCCTTCAAACTGAAACTTCAACTCAAATTGTTTAAATTTTCAAGTAAAATAACATTATCAAGCCCCTGGGATGAATCAATCAATCACAATACATGTGATATTTCCAAAAGTAAAGGTTCAATTGTATAAAGCTGGCCTGAGAAATGAATTGATCTAAAAACACCTTTTGTTATTTATTCATTTCAAGATCTTACATTGTTTGTAACATTTCATACAGCTGCAACAAACAATGAAACTGTACCTTGACAGGTGTCACTTATAATAACAAAAACAATTTGTAGCTTATACAGATAACTCATGCAAGTTTCATTTGAAGGTGGTCTGGACTAAACTGAAACATGACAATAGAAAATTGAAGTGCACCATGTTTCAGGGGTGTTTCCGTAACATGACACCTGACACACTTTGATCTGACACAGTTTTTATGTGATTATTGGACGACTAAATTTGTTTGTTATTCATAGGCAAAGGAGGTACCTGATTCTAACTTTTTTGCTTGAGAAAGATGATGAAAAGTCCGGGAAAAGCCAGAACGGGTTAAATTTAAATGGGAAGCTAAATGACCATTGTCACGTCAAATGGTGCTTCTAAAACCACTCTCATTTATCATGTTTATCAAACAAATTTAGTCAGATCAAAGTGTGTCAGGTGTCATGTTATGAAAACAACAATGTTTTAGCCATATTATTTTGAATGAATCAATAAATATTGTTCAAAAGGCCCGACAGAAATTGTTAGGAAACATGATATGCTCAGGATTTAAATTGAAATCTTTGTACAGGTTGTAACAGAAAAAATTATACATTCTTGTTAGCGATATAATGAGGAAACTAATAATGTTGAATTCACAAACTTTCCTTTATTTGAAAGGCTATCTAATTGGCAGAAGCAGCTTAAGTGATCTCATTTGATGGTCAGGTTCAAAAGTTACGACTATTTAAGTAAAGACCGGTAAAAACTACTTGGGCCGATTTCACCATTTCCCAGCGCAAATAATTTTTCATGATTCAATGAAGATAAACAATGCAGTGAGATAAAATTAACAAAAGGCACACTTTATTTCAAGAACATTTAATGTTTTTAATTTTTTTTCATATGATAAGAATAAATCGTAAATAATGTTATGACATTTTAGATGAAAGTTATACTTTAATAGGTTAAAATATTGCTCATATTCCAGAGTAAGCATAAACAGTTGCATCAAATACTCGATTTTTTTTTCCGGATCTTTGGTGGAAACGGGAAAGTAAAGAGTTTATTGCAATAGTCTTTTTGCAGTTTTCTTACACAGTCTCATATTCAATGGACAATATGGAAATTAAAATCAACTTACTAGCTCAATTGATAAAACTTGATTTTTAAAGAAGTTAATTTCAGAAAAATTTCTTTGACCTGTGCTTAAATCTGAGTGGTCTTAAAGTGCCTGTGTGCTGATTCTGCCATTTAGATGATATGTTGTCTCACCAACTAGGATATCTCTTAAAAAATTGTTTTAGCACCCCGTCCAACATTAAGAATACAACATTCTACGGGCAAGGTCATCATTATGACCTCCTATATTGCCTTTGTTTGATGGAACACTAAAATCAGCCCTGTAATCCTGTTGAACATTGTATGGCTGATTTGGGGCATTATGTGCTATTATTTTGCTACCGGTAAATGAATTGGATGAACTGGCCCAGGTGGTTTGCAGGTAGGACCATTATAATTGCCATAACTCTGCTTGTAGACCATCAATTTGGATGAAACAAAGTGCATTTTGCAGCTAAAGAAGTTGGCTTTTGATATATATAAATGGCAATGTGATACAAAGTGTAACTTTATTCTTTCAGCGTATATAACAATGTATAATTTTTTCTGTTACAACCTGTATATCCATTGTTTAAACCAAAAAATGGTTTGATTGTGTAAATCCCATTGATATTAAAATTGGGCCACCTTTGAAAGTTTATCATATATGCCGTAATGTTCAATTTGATGATATTTTTCATTATAGATAGGTATAAACCACTCACTTCTTATAGTTGAGGAGATGAAAAATAAAGGCAAATTTTACTACTGCACCATTTCTATTGACTCACTTAGCATGCAAATGGAAATATTTCGTATAAATTCAATTACACAATCTACAGGCTAGCATCTATAATGTGAACTCCAAATACTTCATCTAAAATAATAAAATTATTAAGCCCCTGGGATTGTGACTACAACAATAAATATTACCTTACTTCAAGGTAAAGGTTACGATAATGTATAGGCATGTTCCAGAATCAGGTCACTAAATGGATCTATCAATACCACACTGTTGTTATTATCAATTGATCCATTTTCTAGTATACCATTGTCTGTTGGGATTTATTGCAGCTGCATACCTTGGTGAATAAAGGAACTATCAAATTGAAACATACCTCGAGGGGTGGTATATGGTAGGTTTGAAGGGAACAGTGTCATCAAACACTCCCCAAGGGTTTAACCCACAGGCAGTACATGCATTCATATCAGTTTGCCCTGACAAAAATATTTTGGAAATAGATGCCAAAAACATCTCTTCCAAAAAATAATGTTCTTTTGAATTAATAACCTTTTTTCATTAATCTTTCTTTTTTAGCACAAAACAGTTATGTTTTCCACAGACAAAATAATATGAAAAACATGTAATAAAATTGGGGAAGTTAATGAATCCATCAACAGTAAGTAATTGAGTAACCTATCTATATTTTACAATTTTATTTTATTGAGACTAGCTATACTACCAGTGCTTGAAGTTTTATGTGTTTGAAAATCAGGATATTCAAAAAACAAAGTGTTCTTAAAAGACTTGAAGGAATGTTTAGACACAACAAGTGTATAGGCAAAAGAAACATTTATTGGACAATAAAAACAAACATTCAGGGTAAGATTGCATTTATAAACAATGGGCCCTGCACTCTGGATTTCTGTTTAAATTGTCCAATAAATTATTGTTTAGCCTATAGTCATATTGTATTACATACTGCAGAATGTATTTCAATACATAGGAAGCTTTTGAGGAATTTTTTTTCTGTAAATAAAGTTAGGAGAAGCTTGCATTTCAACAAAAGCTACAGTTTTTTTTAATTGTATATTGTGTTGTTTAATAAAATACAGAGTTAGAAGTTTGAAACTTTATTTAAGAATTAGGTGAAGCAAAGTTTCAATTTCAATTGGCAATTCTCAAAATAAAGAAGAATTTACTGTATCCGAGTTAATTGCTTCACTGGTTTTATATTACATACGTTTTGAGCACTTCATACACAACTTTGTTTTGATGAAGTGTTATTACACAAAGATACTAGTATTCTGTTACTCTTTAATAATAAATTATTTCTATAGTTCTTACATTTTCAGCTTAAATTTTCTTACAAGTAATTTTAATCATCAAATTAATGTAGTCGAATTAGTTTTTCTTTTTTCTGGAACACTTTGGGAGCCATTTCCTACTAAAATATTCCCTTTTATTTACATTGTTGAAGTGTAGCTTGAGGGATGATTAGAGAATAAAAGCGGGGGCACCCATTACGAAAAAATAATGTATGCCCATCCATTTAAATCGCCATCTTTTATTCTCATTCTTAGTCACAAATTTGAGTCATTTATAAACCAAAAACGATGCAAATTATAGCCAAAAACTATAAACAATATCTTTGGAAAAATGTACACCCCTATTCAAACATGAAATATTCCAAACCCAGTAAAGATGTTCGCGCAGGATGTGTGCTTATACCTGCATCGCGCCATTATTTTGAACACTCGGCTCCACTGCGTTTTATGCTGAATGCCAGTGGCGTAGCCAGGGCTGGGCAAGGTGGGCGAAATGCCCACCTCGGAAATTTTTTGGAGAAATTTTGAAGACCTGGGAGAAAAATAATGGGGGCAGGAAATTGCCGTTTTTCCATAAAATTACGACAATTAAAGCTGAAAATTGCTAAAAATTAGATTGAAAACTACATAAAGCACAATATTTGGCGGGTTTTCGAGTCGGCCCCTTGGAACCCCTGTAAAGTCGCTCGATAAAATCCATTGGAGAAATCTTGGGTGGTTTGCCCACCCCTGGAGAAAGGCCTGGCTACGCCACTGCTGAATGCACTGTCATCTATCGTCTCATAATGGATGGCCAAAATTTCTTATTAGGAAGTAAAATCGCACTCAGTGACTAAGAATAAAGCTTGTTTGATGGGAACAGTTGCATCAAACACCCCATGGGAATCTATGGGGTGGGGGGGGGGGGTCTACATGTTCATATGAGGGCTGCTCTGGCAAAATGAGAGGAAAGTCGCAAATTTCAAAATTGAGTTTAAAATCTCAGCTTTCAAATGATATATAATATGTCACACTTTCTTCCTCCATTCTTCATTAAGAGATCAAAATCCAAAGCAGTCAAATGAATATATTGCAGTAAAAATTTGCTGCAAATCGATTTCAAAGATACTGATTACTACAGTGTAAAATAGCATGTGCAAACAATTAACCGTGAATAATTGCATTTCCCGGCAAAGTTGACCTTCGAAACTTCACGTATAGGTGAACACTCATGCATGGATGCGTTTTATGTCAAAAAACAAAATTGGACTTTTTCACCCTCTTTTTACTTTAGTTGCCATTTATTCAAAATGTGCATTCGCGACTTTCCTCTCATTTTGCCAGAGCATCCCACATATTATACTGAAAAAAATATATAGTTTATAAACAAGTGCCATTATCTTTTATAACTTCCAACAATGACATATTTGCCCTAACATTCTTCTTAAAACAAAAGTGGATATATTACAGGTAAATTGTTTCTAGTCATATTTTCCTGAACAAAATTTGTTATGCCTTTGAACTATAGATTGTTATTTTGTGTCAATTTAAATACTTGTGTGCACAAATCATTAATTCTTTAACAGCAAAATTAACTAAATTTTTCAAAGAAAAAAACAGGCTATCAGAATCAGGTCAGTTAATGGATACAACAATCTGATAATGTTTTTATAATCAGTTTATCTATGTTTTTTCTTCTTTTATATGAAACTAGCTTCATGCAGGCGTATTTATAAATCAGGATGTTAGAAAATGTTCCCACAGGGATGGAAATGGTATATATGGATACATTAGTGTTTGAATATTGTACAAGGTGCTGCAAGACATAAGAGTGCATTAAGCTTCATTGGAATATATAAGGTCAAACGCCTTTTTTTTCATCTGTACATAAATTTGGGATAAGCTTGAGGTTTTATATGAAACATAGGAAAAGCTTAAAGTCCACTGTTTTGTAAATTTGATACCTAGGGAATCTCTTTGTAGCATAGGAAGTTGAGTTTTCATGTTGTACTGCACATTTTTAGAACTGTGAATTTACTGCCATGGAGCAAAAGGTGCACCACAAAATGATTTGCATTTTATTTTTCAAAATGACATGTTTCAAATTTTGCAGTAAATTAAATTGGCTCTGGTAAAGCTGTGAGCATTGCCAAACAAAGGGGTGAGGTATGGGGGTGGGGTGGAAAAAAATAACTCAGAATATTTAAATTATGAGAGTTCTCAAACAGTATCAAACTTATAAATTGAATGGATCACAAAACACGGCAATAAAGGTTAAATTTATGTACAAGCTGTTCTAAAATATAAGCAGATCCTAATGTACCTTTACTTGATACATATCTCAATACCCAAAACATTTTGTATAATTTTATACAGCTGCTCGCTCAAGTTAACAAAAACATTGAAACTGCAAGTTCATTGATGTCATGCAGTGTTTGGAGAAGTAATAGACAACTTTTTGTGGCTTAGTGTAAAAAGCGAAAGCGGAAGCGGAAGCGAAAGCGCAAGCGCAAGCGAAAATTAGTGTAAAACGCGGAAATTGTTAAGGTCGCATAATACTGAAATATGTCCAATTAAATATTATTCAGGGTACCG
>JXSR01S000001.1:393748-407497 GCA_000969725.1 Ophiothrix spiculata
AACCCATGAAGACCAAATTAATACCACAAATAGCAGAAAGTGTAAGCTTTCAAATGAGACATTAAACAAGTCCATAGCCCAAGGAATAGTGAATTTACATCAAATTAAGTTCGAGAACCCATGAAAAAATGTAACAACACCACCTTCATAGCATACCCATCTAATGACAAGCCACCATATGCATTTTGAGCTCTTCCCGGGCACTTCTTTTGACTGAAGTGCTATTGTACAAAATGTGGTATTCTCTTCAATTAAGTATCTTTCAAGTTTTTTATTTAATCCCCAGCTCAAATCTTCTTACACATGAAGTAAGATTGGATTTTTGCTTTTATCTGAACAGTTCTTGGACAGTTTTCGATCAAATCTTTAGTAATTTGTATCTGTATTTGAAAAAAAAACCCATGAAAACATTATTTATAGTGATCAAAATACAGCTGTCTCATGCTAGTTGCTTATATTATGTCAATAATTTGGCCAGGGAGGTGATTAAGTAAAAGTAAAAAAAATCACCATTTTCGTCTCTTAAGTCCATTTCCAAACCCACATGTTCTTTACCCCCTTCTCCAGGGCTTATTTTGAAAGAAGACATTTTGAAGTTGAAATATCCACTTTCGCCACTTGAAAACATGAAGCAAAACACAAGCAAACAAAAACACCCCAGCCAATGACCGCTGGTTCACGGTAGTTAAAATATACCTTAAAATTCAATACACGCACATCTAAAAAAGAAAAGGAAAACCAGATTTTTTTTTACTCATACAGAAAACCAGATTTCTGTTTAAACCGGAACAGAATGCACAAAGAATATATCCTTTTTCTTCTTAAAATATTGCATATTAAAACAAGTTTAAAATATTCGATTCATTAGGTACCGTATATACATTGAAAAAAAATTTCATCATTATAAAAGGTAACCTTTATTATCATGCCACTATGACTATCGCTGAAGACAACCATCACACATTTTCCAAGAAAAATATTTCCATTAACACATTATTATTTGTATGCCCTACAAATGAAAAGTTGATAATGTTCACAATCCCCTGAGGTTGTCTAATGTTCCATGCATACAGTCGCAATGCTTTGATAACATTTAAATGTACCTATCAAATCTCATGTTGGCATTTCAATGAATACAAATGAAGTATCATATTGTGTTTAAAAGCAATTTCTTCACTTAACTTACTATCAAAATGTCAAAATACCGATGAAACCCTTTGATACCAAGGTATCATGCAAATGCTAAAAAGAAAATCTGAATTAAAATAGAAATTATATATAACTTATTGAAAATTTAGCATCCCACATTCTATGTACCATATACAATGTGCCTTAATTTCTTGTTCTTTTGTTTGATTTCGATAAAGTCATACAAATAAACTTCATGAAATAAAATTGACGATTGATCTTTTCTGATTTAAAAAGATCAAAACAAAAATGATGGCAATATACACATTACTCTTTTTTCAATTGTTCCCTTATACAACAAAGAAACACCATTTAGTTTAATAAATAAGCAAGTTTTATGTGCGTCATATCCCTTTTCAGCCATTCATCTTCATTTCCGTTATGCTCTTTCCAATGCACACAAAAATGACAAAAAAATTATATAGTGACTGCATATCAATAAAATTGCATTTTTGAAAAAAGATGAAAGAGTAAACCGATCAATTGTTTATCTTTAGTTTATATAAAATAGCATTTACATCATTATTTACATTTTTAGAACCTAATATGTGGAGTATTTCGTTTCAACATGATTTGAGAGAATTTTTCATAATCACATATTTATGGCTGTTCATCTGAAAGGCATAATAAATGCAGTCCATTGGTCCTCTGAATAAATAGATATTTTTCATTCTCTATATCATATTCTAGCAATTAAACTTTGCAGATGTTCTGAAGCAAGTACTAATCTGCAAAAAGTAAATTTGCAACATTACAACTTTTGGATGTTTTTCACTTGTAGTGCAAACTAAAGGCTGCTGCATTTATGGCTGGTTAAGAGTTAATGAAGACCTATTTCAATCTTGAGCAAAAACCATTGTGAAATTATTTAAACCAGAAAAATATAAATTGCCATCAGTTTAAACATTACTACAAAATCAGTTTCCAATTACCATTATAAATCCGTATAGTTCAGCATTTATCCCTGAGTGCCCCAATTTCTATGTTGAAAACATTATCTAGTTCACTGCTAACCTTGAATCTAGCCAGATGGTTCTGTATAGAAACTATTGTACATAAAGTAGATGACAGAGACAATGTAAGCTGTTTATATCTCTTATCCTATAGAACATAATAAAAGCTTTGAAATCAACTCTTCAGCTCTTTGCACGCGATGATGTTAAGTGAGATGACATGGGAGAGAAGATAGCTTCACACCACTATCATACAATAGGGATATAAGAAATTTATTTTAAACATACCGTAGTTTCTTCCAGAGGTTGTACTACATATTTTGTATACCGAGTGAGTCAAAAAAACTGCAATAGTTAAATAAAAGCCATATTTTAAGAACAAGAGATACCATGAACATGAAATGTATATATCTAAATAGATCACAGATTAACCTTTAAAATGGTGAAAGAATGGGGAAAATTGATAAAGGCATCATAGAGATACACTTATTTGAATAGGAAGGCATAAAAACAGTTCTGTCCAACTGTCGTGCATATGTTTTATTCAATACGTAGGACACAATTATGACATACTCTTTTCTCTTTGGTTTGGGTACGTTAAAAAGGGTCGTTTGAGCTTGGTGGCCCTGAATATTCAATATTTGGTTGAACGTGGACTGGGACACATGTGGCACATTTGCGAGCTCACTTCGGGATCCCTTGCCTGACGAACGCGGTCGAACTTTCTCCTGCTTCTTGCCGTTCGCGGTCTTCAAGATTTCTCTTTATTTAGTTTATGGACTGTTCTTGTTCTTTTGAATTTCGCCTGAATTCATAGATGATGGATGCACATGGTACACCCGATTGGGAGAATGCACCCCGGAATCTCCGTTTCACTTCTGCATGAGATTTGGTTGTAAAATAAACCTCAGCAATAAGAGCACGTTGCTCGTTTGTGAGCTGATCTTGAGGCATTTTTAACAGTAACTGATTGATAGCTGTCCCTTCTAAGACAGTACCCCAAACGTGTCATTTTGCACTTGGAAAGACCAGTTAAATTATCTATTATTTGTAAATTAATAGATTAAGAGGAGATTTTCACTGGAACAAGGTAATCGGTTGGTGTTATTATTCAAGAGGTGCATGCACGTCAATATTGGTACTTACTCTTTATGAACTGTCGTTTGACGAGGCATGCTGATTTGGACAGAACTGTTTTCATCCCGTAATATTCAAATAAGGATATCTTCGCAATGCCTTTATCAATTTGCACCATTCTTTCACCCTTTGAAAGCTTTATTCATGATCTATTTAGAAATTAATATTATTTGTTTGAAATTACTTTTGTTCCTACAATATGGCTTCCATCTAATTATTGCAGTTTTTTTGACTCGCAATGCCTAGAAAAAAGTAATCATTTTTTCTAATTTGTCCAGTCACAGAAAAAAATTAACTTGGAATATAAAATTGAAATAGATACCTTTTCAGAGTCATTATTTTTGCAGCACGTAGCTTGCGGGATCATCACGATCCCTTCATTCAGCGTGAGTGTGAATCCCTTCTGGTCACATTACCACCCGCTAGGGCGGTCATGTGACAGCAGATCATCGTAGATGGCCGGCAGTTGTTATCCTCCATCATCCTTCACACTCACGCTGAATGAAGGGATAGTGTAATGATCCCGCAAGCTACGTGCTGCAAAAATAATGACTCTGAAAATGTATTTATTTCAATTTTATGATCATGACAGAGTCCAATATCAGTATACACGCTGCTAACTTGGAATATGTAAATCATGAGAGTACTCAAACATTATCAATGTAAATTGAATGGATAACAAAATATGTCACATTTCTCAAGGTCTGACGGTTAAATTTATATACTAAGCTGTTTCGAAATATAATCAGATCCAAATGTAGCTTTGATACATTTCTCAATCTGCAAAATATTTTATATAATTTAACACAGCTGCTTGCTCAAGTTAACAAAAACATTGAAATTGCACCTTGATAGATAATGGAAAATTATTTGAAAAGCTTACCTAGATTACTCAAATAAGTTTCACATGGCAGTGCACTTAAGATGTCTACATTGATAAAATATCATTCACGCCAATTTTTACATGAACATTTCTGGCAGATCTATCATGGAACAGACACCTTATGCAACTGACCTTGACAATATTAACTAACCATGTGCTTTTTCAACCTTGTAATTAAAACATACAATAATGTTACCAGATCTATAACAGATATTAAAAGACAAAATTGTCATATGAAAAAGTTGACCAAAAATGTAGATAGGTTAAGCAAAGTCAGAAAATTGACTAGTTCACCCACCTGCTATTTTATTTTTGATTGATAAGTGTACATATTTACAGGTGCATTGGTTTCATCAGATAATATTTCCATTTTTGCATTGTGGGTGGTTTTGTTGACTAGAGAGGGTGTCAAAAACCTATAAGAGGCTGGTAAACATACAATCACAATAATTGCATGATACCATTTAATCTTAAAGTACAATATCTGAATATGAACTCAAAATATGTCATCCAGAGGTCCAGAATAATATTATTGAGCCTCTGGGATTGAGACTACTACAATACACATTACCTTACCTTGAAGGTAAAGGTTAGAATAATGTACTGGCTGGTTCCAAAATTAGGTCACTAAATGGATCTTTCAATGTCATACTGTTGTTCTTATCAATTAATCTATTTTCTAATATAAAGTTGTCCGTTGGGAGGTCTTGCAGCTGCATACACCTTAGTGAATAAAAAACCATAAAATTGAAATGTACCCTAAGGGGTGGTACATTCTTGAGGAATAGCGTCATCACACACTCCACAGGGAATATAATAGAAGAAGTAGTACACAACTGTTTGCCCTGATAAGAACACATCAGAAACAAGTGCCAGAACGTCCTTCCAACAATGATTTTTTTTTTCACCTTCATCTTAAGTACATTTTACACTAATTATTAATTCTTTTTAGCCAAAATCAATTACATTTCCAAAGAAAAATGGTTATTAAACAAACAGGTAATAAAAATTGGGTCAGTTAATGGATCTAGCAACATTATGATGGTTATAATATTTATATAATCAGGTAATCTATGTTTTGCCTCTTTTCCCTTATCGAGACCGACTTTTTGCAGCTTACGAGTTTAAGAATCAGGATGTTTTAAAAAACAAAGTGTTCCCAAAGGGCTTGAGTGAAATGTTTAGATACAGCATCATAATCACATTATACAGGTACTGCAGCATATAAGAATGTATTAAGTTTGTTGTATTAATTTCAAGCAAAGGTTACAAACCTTTTTTTATTTTTCTGTCTATGAATTTTAGAAAGGCTTGGATTTTCGACTGAAACAGAAGTGCTGCTCCTTTTTGATCCATTCTCGTTTTTTCAACATGATAGAGTTAGTCTACTTTCTTGTATTTAAAACACAATTTCCCCCTTTACTTTCCATATTCTCAAAATACTTAAGATTTTACTTTACTGCACCTGAGTTGCCAGTTTTATTAGTATTATGTTGCATATATTTTAAGCACTTCATACACACTATACTTTGATGAAGTGCTATTGCACAACATTTTAGTATTCTATCAATCTAAAATAAACATCTTTCAAGTACATACTTCATTTTCAAAACTTTTTTCAAATGGTAAGATTTCCTTTTCCTGGAACAGATTATTGAACAAAAAAGCAATACTAAACCAAAGTAGAGTAATCTTAAAATAGATTTATCACGATTGTTGCAGATCATATTTAAGGCAACATTTATGGCAAGAGGTCAAAAGTATTGATAAACATTCTAAAGGCTCACACATCACTGTATAGAGCAAAACATATGCCTAACGTACTATATCCCACTATTGTTTTATGTATTGTTGTTTGTCACGTGTTCGTTAGAAGCACGTTCAAAACGCCATTTACTGAGATGAACAAATTTACTCATGTACAGGGTGTCCCACAAAAAACGCAACGAACTTTGAACTTTATTTTGAGAGAACAGAGCACAATGGTGAGCAAACGTTACAATAATATTATAGAGTAGACTATTGGCTTTCACAGGAATTTTGTTTCGTTAAATTCGGATCTCTAAATCAAAAGTTATTGCAAATTTTGTAAAGACCAAAAAAATCTTGATGGTCCGATTTGTTAATCTGTAAAGATTCACCTCTGGTAACATCATTGAGCACACATTGAATGGAAATTGCTAAAAACATCACATGATTAGGAGAAGCATCCCTTGAACCCATTTTATGACATAAGGATTCAATTTAATGATGATCTGCTGATATTAAGCAGGTTGTTGCGTCTGGTTTAATAAACCAGTTGTGTCCCCTTGACGGGCCAGATGAATCATTAAATTACTTTAGTTCGTAAACTCCTTTGTCTTCAGTTTTCTTTTGTGGTTTCGACTTATCATTACTTGACATCTTTCATTAGAATCTATTTTTTCGACTCTTTTGGTAGAAATTGTATCCTAAACTACCCGATTGTCGCACAAGAAGTAACAGATTCAAGAAATATGAGAGTATCAGGAAGGTCCGTACTTAAATTGAAAATGTTGACCTATTTAAGTTAAAAATGAACTTAAAATATTACCTAATGTTAGGTACAGGTCAGGAAAGATTGGTTTAAATTGGTTGCGCTCTAGTTGGTTGCAGAATTCTCTTCATTTCAAGTTTGCATTTCTTTAGCTGGAAGTCTAAACTTACAAATTGGACCAAAGTAGATTTAAAGGGCTTTCTTAAATTTGTCATATCTTTGGACTGGAGTGGTAAAATGAAATGGGACAAAAAGTATGTTGTAGAATAGTTACTCCACTTTTGAAAAACATATATCACTATGATTTAATCTTTTGGTAACTATTTTTAAATATTTTTTATTTGCTTGTTGTATTAATATTGGGACAAGCTGTATATGATGAGCTACTACACAAAATAATTTTTGTCTCCTGTGGATGAGAAACAATGTTCCCACAGTAGTTGCCAAACATATGTGTAACATTTACTCTTTTGTTTTACAAATTTTTGTTCATTATGTGATCGTTAGAAGTTCATTCAATTTGTTATCCATACGGTTGTGTCTGTTAAGTTTAGGTTCAATTCATTAACCTTGGTGTCAGTCATATATCCTGTATGTGAAACGTTTGTACATTACATGAAGAGATCACAATGCAAAATTTTGACCTTGCATCCATTAACACCATTAATTTTTTGACATTGTTGGATTTCAAAAATAATGGTTCAAAAAGTTGGTCATTTTGACTTACTATAGTGACATCTTTTAAATATTGAAGTCTGTAATACAAAGACCTTAGAAAAATAATAGATTTGCAGAGTAACTTCTTTTAAGACATTACTTTTTTCTTTTAAACTCAAAAACACATAAATTATTTCCCGTAATCTGCTCTGCACATTCAACGCTTCCCATTTAACACGAACAATCCATGCATCATTCAGCTCTCTCTGAACATTTACCTTTACCTGTAAAAAATTAGCTAATTAAAACAGAGTTCAAAGTTGCATTTTTGCATTAGTGCCGTAACATATCGCATAGAGATTAAGACACATTGCCCTTATGTAATTTAATATGTAGTAAATATTCAATTTCTCCTTATTTCAGTTGGGGATAGCTAAATTCAGGTACAAATTTAGATTTCTTCTCACTTGTCATGTAACTTAAAAATTTAATACTAAACTTAGAATACACAATTAAATTCAAAATTTACAGTAAAATAACATTATGAAGCCCCTGGGATTAAATCCATCACAATACATGCATTTTCCAAGGTACCACAGTAAAGGCTCCATTTATGTACAAGATGGTCTCAGTGGACCTGAAAATATCCCATGTTATTCATTTAAAAATACAACATTTTTGTGAATTTTATACATCTGCAACTCTTTCTTTGACAAGGTTGACAGGAATCATGATGGGCTTTAAAGAAATAATCAAGAAATATTTGTAGAGAAATGTGTAATTATAACCCTGACAGTTCCCAGCATTCAGCATTTTCAAGGGGAACGGCAAAATAAACAAAGTACAAATCCATTGGAGAAGGGGAGGCGAGGAATAAAAACAAGCACAGTGTGCATCAGGCACCACCTGGTATCAGAGACTTCTTATGTCACAGGTGAGAGTGGCATTGTGCTATGGGGAGGGGAATAGAAGGGGAACCCTGCATTTTACTCATTCTATGCTTATAGACAGGCTTAGACAATTATGCAATGGTTTATTGTGATTTATTTTGACTTGTTTAGTTTTGAATGATTTTTGACAGTTAAAGGTTAATTCAGACTCAGAGGTAACCATGATGTACTCCAAAACAACCAATTTTGATCATGTTAACTTACCCTTTGGTTAAAACATATATTAATGTTACCTGATCCATGATGATTGAAATTTACCAAAATAAAATTATTGTCTTCTGTATAAGTTGAGTGAAATCAGGTCAGTAAATAGACTTTGCCTTTTTCTACTTTATTTACCCAGTGAACATATTTACAGCATGATAGTCTTGCAAACTTGTATGTTTATAAAGGTTTTTGTGCTGACTGGAGGGAGCATACACAACCTTTAATGGTATGTGTATTCACATAAAGATAATTTTGTGATTGCATTAATAATTTGCCATTATAAGCTCATTTACATTAAGTAAACATTGGCGTGCCAAGAGGGGTGGTTTTAGGGACTGAAGACCCCTGCAAGATTAGAAAAACCATGTAAAATCAGCCTGTTTTTAATTATTTTTACCACTCAGCCCCCCTCCTAATTGGCAAATTCCCTTTATCCCCCTGCAAGGAAAATCCTGGGCATGCCAGTTGTACAATATCAAGAATTTGAACTGAAACCATTCCAGAATACTAGTTTCCCTGGATTGAGATTTCTACATGCACAACATTACTTCAAGGTAAAGGTTACTATAATGCACATGCTTGTTCTAGAAATCAGGTCACTAAATGGATCTCTCAATGACATACTGTTGTTATCAATTAATCTATTTTCTAATATAAATTTGTCTGTTGGGATTTCTTGCAGCTGCATACCTTAGTGAATAAAAAAAACCATAAAATTGAAAGGTACCCGAAGGGTGGTATGGTTCTTTGAATGGAACAATGTCAACAAACTCTCCACAGGGAGTTAAATATTGAAGCAGTACATGTTTATATATCTGTTTTGTCTTACAATAATATCTTAGCATGAACCGCCAGTACATACCATAAACAATATATAAATATTTTTCAATTTAAATACATTTTGCATCAATTACAAATTCCTTTACACACAAATCAATAACTTTCTTAAAAGACAAAAGATTATTAAACAAAACAGGACAGATACTAAAATGCGGCCAGTTATTGGATACATCAACATCATGTTTTTACAATCAGTTAATCAATATTTTACCTTTTTCCTTTTATTGAGAGATAAGCTACTTGTGCTTGCAGCTTTATGAGTTTGAAAATCAGGATGTTTAAACAAACAATGTTCCCAAAGGGCTCAAGTAAAATATTTAGATACAGTAGTGTAATCATATTGCAGGAGGAACACCAGTATACAAGAATATGTTAAATGTATCTAGGTGGAGTTCAGAAACCTTTAAGATTTTCTACTACAGAATTAAGAAAAGGCTTATAGGTTTTAACTGAAATAAATGTAAAGCTCAATACTTTGTGGTCCAGTGGCATAGACTGGAAGACTAGTAAAAGAACAAAATGCACAAAAATATATTCTTATCCCTTTCTAAGATAATGCAAATGAAACATACTTAGAATAGTTGTTGTTTTGTTAGATATATACACTGAAACAGAATTCATCATTATAAAAGGTAACCTTTATTATTTATTATCATGCCACTATGACTATAGACCTTTTCGGAAATCTCCGGAACATTGATCACATGGCCATTTTTTAACCAATCACGTACAAGCTCATTAGTATGCACGATTTTGTCAACAAAAAAGTCCGAAAAATCACTCGCATTTCAGTGCAATAAAAGTGAAAAATAAATAGAACCAGACCCGTACAATATTAGATACACTAATTCTGAACAACTTTTGGCCGATGGTACCATAAGCCCACTGTCATAAAGAGTGAAATTTCCATTTGAAATTGGCTGATCTGCACTGATTAAGCGTAAGATTTGAGGTTGCATCAGGGCGATCAAACTGAAAGCGTCTCTGTAGTGCTGACGCTAATTCCAAGTTAGAATTCGTACGCAACCAATTAACGAGAACACAAACTTAACATTCTGGTTATTGTGTTGAAGAGTCACTTTTTCTTTCAGCAATTGCCGGAAAGTGTAAAATCGGCTTCGCAAAATTCTTGGATAGTCATTTTTTTAAAAGGTCTATTGCTGAAGACATCGATCACACATTTTCCAAGAAAAACAGTTCCATTAACACATTATTATTTGTATGCCATACAAATGAAAAGTTGACAATGTTCACAATCCCCTGAAGTCGTCTAATGTTCCATGCATACAGTCGCAATGCTTTGATAACATTTAAATGTACTACCTATCAAATCTCAAGTTGGCATTTTAATGAATACAAATGAAGTATCAGATTGTGTTTAAAAGCAATTTCTTTTCTTAACTTACTATCAAAACATCAAAATACTGATGGAACCTTTTGATACCAAGGCATCATGCAAATGCTAAAAGAAAAGCTGAATTAAAATAAACATTATATCTAACTTATTTAAAATTTTAAGCATCTCACGTTCTATGTGCCACATATAATTTGCTTTTATTTCTTTTTCTTTTGTTTGATTTAAACAAAATCATACAAAATAATCTCCATAATAAAAAAGGATGATTGATCACATTAATTCATAAAAGACCAAAACAATATACCCACATTACTCTTTTTCAATTATTATCTTATGCAACAAAGAAACACCATTTAGTTAACTAAATAGCAAGTTTTATGTGCATCATATCCCTTTTCAGCCTTTCATCTTTATTTCTGTTATATACTCTCTCCAATGCTATTTCAAATGCACACAAAAATGACAAAAAATTACATAGTGACTGCATATCAATAACGCTGCATTATTGAAAAAGATGAAAGAGTAAACCGATCAATTGTTTATCTTTAGTTTATATAAAAGAGCACTTACATTATTACTTACATTTTTAGAACCTAATATGTGGAGTATTTAGTTTCAACATGATTTGAGATAATTTTTCATTATCCTATGGCTGTTCATCTAAAAGGCATAATAAATGCAGTCCATTGGTCCTCTGAATAAATAGATATTTTTCATTCTCTATATCATATTCTAGCAATTAAACTTTGCAGGTGTTCTGAAGCAAGTACTAATCTGCAAAAAGTCAATTTGCAACATTACAACTTTTGGATGTTTTTCACTTGTAGTGCAAAATAAAGGCTGCTGCATTTATGGCTGGTTAAGAATTAATGAAGACATATTTCAATCTTTAGCAAAACCATTGTGAAAATATTTTAACCAGACAAATATAAATTGCCATCAGTTTAAACGTTACAACAAAATCAGTTTCCAATTACCACTTTAAATCTACATAGTTCAGCATTTATGCCTGAGTGCCCCAATTCTATGTGACAAACATTATCTAGTTCACCTCTAACCTTGAATCTAGCCAGATGGTTCTGTATAGAAACTATTGTACATAAAGTAGATGACAGAGACAATGTAAGCTGTTTATATCTCTCATCCTATAGACCATAATAATAACTTTGAAATAAACTCTTAAGCTCTTTGCACGCAACGATGTTAAGTGAGATGAAATTGGAGAGACGATAGCTACACAACACTATCATACAATAGGGACATAAGACATTTATTTTAAACATACCATAGTTTCTTCCAGAGGTTGTGCTACATATTATATATTAACTAAATGCATAATACCTAGAAAAAAGTATCATCTTTTCTAATTTGTCCAGTCACAGAAAAAAATAACTTGGAATATGTAAATCATAACAGTACTCAAACATTATCAAAGTAAATTGAATGGATAATAAAACATGTCACATTTCTCAAGGTCTAAAGGTTAAATTTATGTGCTAAGCTGTTTCGAAATATAAGCAGATCCAAATGTAACCTTCATACATTTCTCAACATGCAAATTTTTTTATATACAGCTGCTTGCTCAAGTTAACAAAAATATTGAAATTGCATCTTGATAGATAATGGAAAATTATTTGAAGAGCTTACCTGGATTACTCACACAAGTTTCACATGGCAGTGCACTTCAGGTGTCTGGTCCATGCGTACTGGAACACACTGTTTTTGATTTTGCAAGTGCAGCAACACGCATACGTATACTGCATACTATTCAGCGTATACTGCATACGCGGAATAGTGTTTTGAAGCAAAAAATGCCACATTTTCTCAATTTTTGTGAAGAATAGGTCCGTGAGCCCCACTTTCTATTTTGTTAATTGAAAGAACATACTTGTGCGCAACTGTTGAGAAAAAAATGACAAAAAATTTTGGTGGGAAGTTTTTAATTCAACACTAAATAATGTCACTTTTGCCATATTTCCTATAGACCCCTGTAGTAATTTTTCCCAAAAAACCCCTCAAAAAATGCTGTTTTAAAACCAACTTGCATTCAAAAACGAGTCCAGTGTCCCCCAATTTTTATTTCGAAAATCGGTTCTACATCAAGAAAATTTTGGGCAGATCTATCATGGACCAGACACCTTAACCAACTGACCTTGACAATATTAACTTACCATGTACTTTTTCAACCTTGTGGTTAAAACATAAAATAATGTTACCAGATCCATAACAGATAATAAAAGAACAATTGTCATATGAAAAAGTTTACCAAAAATGTAGATAGGTTAAGCAAAGTCAGAAAATTGACAAGTTCATCTGCTATTTAATTTTTGATTGATAAGTCTACATATTTACAGGTGCATTGGTTTCATCAGATAATATTTCTATTTTTGCATTTCTGGTGATTCTGTTGACTAGAGAGGGTGTCACAAACCTATAAGAGGCTGGTAAACATACAATCACTATAATTGTATGATACCATTTAATCTTAAAGTACAATATCTGAACCTGAACTCAAAATATGTCATCTAGAGGTCCAGAATAATATTATTTAGCCTCTGGGATTGAGACTACTACAATACACATTACCTTACTTCAAAGTAAAGGTTAGAATAATGTACTGGCTGGTTCCAAAATCAGGTCACTAAATGGATCCATCAATACTGTTGTTATCAATTAATCTAGCTTCTAGTATAAATGTGTCTGTTGGGATTTTTTGCAGCTGCATACCTCAGTGAATAAAAAACATAAAATTGAATGTACCCCTAGGGGTGGTAAGTTCTTTGAAGGGAACAGTGTCATCAAACACTCCACAGGGAATATAACAGAAGAAGTAAATGTAATGTTCATAAATGTTTGCCCTGACAAATACTCTTCAGAAACAAGTGCCAGGACATCCTTTGAACAACATTTTTTTTCTAACTTCATCTAAGTACATTTTACACGAATTATTAATTATTTTTAGCAAAAATCAATTTGATTTCCAAAGAAAAATTGTTATTAAACAAACAGGTAATAAAAATTGGGTCAGTTAATGGATCTAGCAACATTGTGATGGTTATAAT
>JXSR01S000001.1:421174-436769 GCA_000969725.1 Ophiothrix spiculata
ACAGAGGACGAATAACGGTGCGCGATGTTTTTTAATGCTAGTGTTGAATCTGAAGTTTTATATCGTTTCTCATCATTAATAGATGAAAACAAAAACAATATCTTGATGATGGTTAGAATCCAATGACATTATATGGTTTTGGAAAAAACGCGAGCTTCATTTACCAAACTTACCTCATCTTGATCCTTAGGTATGCGCTATTGGTTTGTACAGTGCAAAAAATGAAATTAGCAACTTTTAAAACTTGACCATGAGGGTTTTAAATGGTCTTAACTTCGGTGTTTTTCAATCAATTGTCAGAAATAGGGTGTCAAATGAAAGCTGACATTCCAGCGCTTGTTCACAATATCTTCAAATTACATTTGCGAGTACCGTATTGGCGCACGAGCCATTTTTTCGAGGTGAGGCGATACTTTTTTGGGAGTCTTTAGGTTGCCAACATTTTGAGAGAGTCTACAAAATGAAGCAGTTTACAAATTACATGAACATTTTCTCGGCCAATTTGAGACAATTTATTTTGTTTTTAAAAACTGAGATATCAGTAAATCTTCAACCACAAAAATGTTCGTTGTTAACAGAAACAGATTGTACTCAAAACGGTGTTTTATAAAATTTTCAACCAAATTTTGAAAAATGTTCAGCTCCAATAGTCATTTTTATGGAAAAAAAACCAGTTCCTGAGACATGATTTGGAAAAAAAAATCAGTTCCATTGACCCTATTTTTGACCAAAATCAGTTCCGCAAGACTCTATGTTGGATATCGCGTGTGGCACATAGGCATGACAACAGTTTAGTCCTCTGACATTTGATATGATTGGCACCAGTTATGAAAGTTACATTTTAAACAAATTGTTATAGTGTTATAGTGCATTAAAGGATGTTGTGAATATCTTCTTTGCAAAGTTTCACCTAATGATCATTTTTTTTTTTAAATTTTGAATTAATATTTTTCAATAAAAACAAGCAATTTTGCCTGTCCTCGGCAGTCCTCGGCACCGAGGACCAAGGACTTAGAGGTCCGAGGCCAAGGCCAAGGCCAATGACTTCATGTCCGAGGCCAAGGCCTTCATGTCCGAGGACCAAGGACTTCAAAAAATGTCCTTAAGGACTCCTCGAGGCCAAGGCCTGGCCTCGAGGACTACAACACTGGTGGTGTGTATTTTAAAGGTATACGTTACGTAATATGTTACGCTAAAATCCATTCTTCATATCAGATATATTAATCCAATGCAATGCCATATTTGATGGTAGCTTAGATTAAGCACATAAGAGAAAAATCATAATTTTAAAAATTGAAAACATAGTAGCAGAGTACTATTTCGCAGATTATGGTAAAAGCCAAACTTATATGACCTTAACTAAATGAATATGAACTAAACTAAACTAAACTAAGATAAATACAATGATTATAACAACAAATTAATACTTACCTGTTGTGTCAAAAATGCTTTCCCATGTATACATGTCCTGGACTTGGTGTTAGAATCTTAGAACGATATTGAAATGCTTGATGTGGTCAAAGGAAGAGGGGATGCTATGGACCTTAGTTAAAAAATACTCTTCTGACCCAATTTGGAAACTAGGGTCACTGAATTTCAAGAGAGCCAAAATTGAGCCAAGAACTCTAAAATTCTTTTTACAGTTTTAAATTGGCATCAAAAACAAAATCCCTCAAACATCATCTAGAGTGACAATTAATTTAGTGATTTATTAACGGATTTTTAAAAAAATGAGAAAAAGTAAAATTTATTTGATCACTATTTAGGCAAAAATGGATTTGCGAAAGCGAAACCCATTTGCTAAGCTATATCAATTAGTGAAAAAAGACACTGTTAATTAGATTTTTTTCTCAATCAAAATAGTCACAAAAAAGTGGAGGTGCTCTTGACAATATTTGTTGAAATTCACTCTATTCAAGAAATATTTGAAGAAACAAGCTGACATAATGCTTCATCTATAGCAAATTATGATGAAAATGCTTAACCCAATTGTCTGAAAATTGTTTCAGGGTCTGATATAAGACATCAAACATTTCATCAATTTTTTTAAATAGACACACAGTAAAAGGTCTCTACAGAGGACAGAGGACTTAATATAGCTGTAAAAGGAGTAAAGCATTCTGCAGAAGTAAAATGTTCTATGATCTGTGTCAATGACATTAATTCCTTTGATGGCTTTGACACATGATTAAAGTCACTATAAGACATATCACCTTGAATATTACACACAATATGTGTCCAATGACAAGAAAAGGCAAGCTATTCCTTTATTTGTCAAGTTCAATTCAATAAACATCTCTTTAGGGATAATTACAGATGCTTTTCATTGACAGCATTACAGAGCACCAAGGTCATTCTGTCAATGGATGACAGCATTGATCGTTTCAGAAATCATACAATGTTGACGATTCATTTTAAATTTGTACTGTATTAAAAATACAACGAATGTCTTTGATTATTTATGGACTCCAACACTAACATTTTTGTACTCTTTATTTAACATATATACAATACTTACATTCTTGTCACACATATTTCACAGAAATCACATTACTTCCTAAACATACCAGATATTAACCAAAGACTTTATCAATTAACTCACAAATAATAACTATATAGACATCTTAACAGAAATAAAGAAAATTCTGTAAATCTGATTCTGATAAAAATCTGTTTTTCTTGCTCATAAAATATGCAAGCATTGCTGAAAATATAAAATAAATTCATCAACTACTTTTGTTAATACTAATATCATTATTTATCAAAATAGTTTTGCATTAGCTACATGCTTTTCTTGAGTACCTAGTTGTTTGTTATACAATTTCAGTATAACCTTGCTGATATCAAACTGGCCATTAACTTGCTTATTAATTACTTGGTGACCTACTAATTTGTAATGAAACTTCAGAAGCACAATTTTTCAAATTATGTAGATCTTTGTTGTCAGCATTTCAAAAATGGTTTGGGAGACACTTAATGAAACCAATTCCAGCGGCACATATTCTGATGTGTAGATGGCTTTATACAGAGCTCGGTGGTTTGAAACTGATTGTAAATTTACACAAATTATGCATAAAGAGCACACCCTAAAGTTTGGTCTAGGAGAAAATGTATATGGCTTTGACATAGAAAATAGGCAATCTATAATTAAAATGCCAATGATTTTCCAGGTATTATTCCATAGCAATTATGTGAAAGTCCCTATGCCCAGAGCAATGTTTATTTTGACACTTCATCCTATTTTTGGTCATTTTGACATCCTTTATTTTATGCATGATTAGATATTGACCACTGAGTGAACCCTATCCATCATATATTTGGCAGAGAGTAGAAAAGGAAAAAGGGTTTTGCAGGTGTCAATGTTCGTTCCTAGTTAATTAAAAAGATGACAATGCCCGGAGCATTTCTCTATTTTGACAGCACATCTTATCCCTGCCAGTTCTACTTATTTTATGCATGGGTAAATCTTGTCCACTGAATGAACTCTATATCACCATCATAAGCCAGGAGAAAAGATAAAACCCATCCATATTTCAACTGAATTAGTCATCAGAAAGGTGGTTGCTGCATCAAAGGTTTTATGTGTATTTGGTGTCATCAATTAAGCTGCATGATTGACAAATTTAGGGTGACACTGTTTGGAAAACAGAACCACATAATTTACATTTTCCTTTTTTTTTTCATTATTAAATCTCCAATTTACTTCTCATTACTACAAAAGATACGACACAAGAAAGCTTTTGTATTTAAAGCATTAATAAATGTTGGTTGTCTCATTGCAACATGATTATGCTTTTAATTTATAAGCATAGACCTAGTTAAGTAAATGGGAGATGGTCTATATTTGTACATGATCTGGATCTGGACCTGGATCATTATACTCAAATTAAAAACAGATAACCCCTCATTTTCAGAAATATTTTTATTTTATTTTTTCTCAAATTTTTGATTTTTGACTTACTTTTTGAAATATTGCCAAAAATTGGTCCAAAATGATTTCTTTGTCATTTTTGGCCTATTTTAACCGGTTTCAAGACTTTGCCATTTAAGTTTCTTGCAGCAGATCTTTGAATCATATTTAGATTGTATCTATCCTTGTTTGTACTGGGAAACCATGCAGCACAGCCATATTCAAGTTTGGATTGAACCAGGGGGAGGGGGGCAAATATAAACAAGATTTTATTTCAGGGGTGCATGACTTGAAGTTTCTGCGAATGACCCCAAGAACCTTCTTGCATCTGTTTGTGACATTTTGTGTATGAATTGACCATTTAAGATTTGTACTAAATATTGGTGTGAGTATGATGGAGTGATCATTTCTTTTTTGAAGCAATTGGGGCAGACTCCACTATTAATTGTTATTTATTCATGGTCAAGAAAGAAAGTATGGCTTGAATGAATATCAAATATAATATTTTGAGAAAATTATCGAATTGTTTCTTCACACGATATATCTATTGCTTATGACTGTCAAGGCAAGTCTGCATGTATTAATTAGGTGTGAACTATGCAGAAGGCATTAATTGATGAAAAATGCAAAAGGGTAGGTGCCTAAGGCACACATTTATGAAAATCAAGTTATTATCAATATTTACGAACAAAATGGTTTGCTATATTGTTTTTTTTTTACATTTATTGACAACATATTGATATAGAATGTGCAACATATGTTACCTCCTGTAGCAAGTTTGCAGATAATAAATGTTTTTTTTTTTTAATTAATGCAATTTAACCCCAATTGGTTATTTATGTACATTAAAAAACAAAATTCACCATTTATTATCATGCCACTGTGACTAGCGCTGTAGACAAAGATTACACAGTTTCCATTAACACATTGATGTATATATGCCCTACATATAAAAACCATGATAATGTTCACAAAACCCTGAAGTCATCTTAATGTTCCATGCATACAGTTGAAATGCTTTGATAACATTTAAAAGTACTACCTATCAAATCTCACACTAGCATTTAAAAGAATAATAATGAAGTATCTCATATTCTGTTTAAAAGCAATTCATTTTCTTAAGTTTATATCAAAATGTCAAAATACTGATGGGACATTTTGATAAAAGGGTATGCAAAACATGTTAAATAAGAAAACTGAATTAAAGTAATTGCTAGCTCTATATGAGTCATTTAAAATTTATAATATCACATAATGAGTGATTTATTTCAAATTTTTGTATGTTTAAAGCAAAATTTAATTCTCCATTAACATTAAAAGAAACTTGCTGACAGATGGCACCTGTGCAAGAAAATAAAAACAATCAATGGAGAACACCTTATTCAATAGTTCTCTTATATAACATAGAAGCACCAATGTAAATTACCATGATGCTTTATGCGTGCCATATCCCCTTTTAGTCTTTTGTCCCCATTTCTGTTATGCTCCTTCAAATGCACATGAAAATGTCACAAAATATTATGCAATAACTACCATCAATAACGTTGCATTATTGAAAACAATGAAAGCATAAACCACACAATTGTTCATATTTTTATCTTAATAACATTTACACCAATATTTATATTTCTGCAATCAGGTAACAGTAAACGTAAAAGGGATATAACAAGTTGCTCATGAGGGTAAGTAACTTGCTTGAATACCCCTACCAGATCTGAACCTATATCTCTCAAAGCCACATGATTGAGAGTTGGGGTCTTATTACTGCTTTACAATGAAGATTTATGACACCATAAAGATACTATTCTCTCATTGATTGTGATGACACACCCCAAAAAGGGGGACTTAGCAACAGGTGTTCTGTTTTTAGAAACCAGTGCAAATAGGCAGCAAGAATTTCTAGCAGATTTTCTATTTAAAATTTGATCGGCTTGATCAATTTCAAGAAGGTTCCATTTTATAGCTTATAAAATGCTGTAACAGATGAAATGATAAAATCAAATTTGTTATAGTCAGCAAAGTCCCCCCTTTCGGAATGAAATATCACAATTACTAGCACTTCATAACAGGGGTGAAGGAAGTGTGTAGGCCATGTAGCTGCACCACTTTTCAGCCAGAAAAAATAAAAATAAATAAATCTAAATTAATTTAATGGTCCTCGCATCAATAACCATAAAATAGTATTGGTATTCATTTTTAGTAACTACTTTCTTCTGGGGCTTAATAGTTGTTTACTTATTTTTGATAACTTATGGGCCACAGGCTGCACCACTTTTACCAGGGGCCGTACCAATTTTATTTTTCTTCCGACGCCCCTGCTTCACAAATATGCTTGATAATTAGGAGGAAGGGCAAACAGGTAAGTTAGTGACCTTGGTGTGCTGCTGTGACAATAGAGGGTTTGCACGTGACGTCATATCATACTCACAACACCATTTTCATGGGCCGGCAAACAAAAAGTCCCATCACATTACAATCTTTTCGCAGTATCAAGACACCAGATCACAACTAATGACGACAAGAATATACAGTACATTTATTTAGTTTAACTTTCAAGTCATGATTTGAAGTCAATCATAAGTTACAGCCCATTTTGATGTCTTGTTTACATCACAGACTATTCCGCGCTCCACCAAGATAGCGTCGAAACGGTATGTGTGTATGGTGTGTATCGCGTCGTGCAAACCCTCTATACATTTAATCATTAATGCCTATTAAGCTAGAGGCAATCAAGGCAAGTTACTATTCTTTTCCTTCATCTTCAGAGCTTTTTTCCACTCCTTTTTCCAATCTTTCACTGCAGAGCGTACTAGACTTTGATTGTAGAGTATCTGCAAGTTCTGGAAAAAGAAACATAATCTTATATTCAGGAAAAATGTGTAAAATCTTGAGAGGATGTTTGTCAAATTTTGACAAAAAAAAAAAGACTGGGAAACAATTATACTGAATCCTACTCTTTTCTCTTTCAACTAAAGGTTACACTTCTTCCAAATTATTTTGTAATAAAAACTTCAATCGAAACATTTTTCCATTTTTCATAAGTGACAAATAAATTGTATACCTATTATTACATGGGCATCTTTTATATCTAATAGATAGTAATTTCAGGTCAGCAAAACAAGAACACAAGGGTGTCATAGTTTAATTATGACAATTTTGAATTAACACTGCAAATTACAATGCGACATATTGCATTTTTTTCAAGTCAATCAAAATATTTTCTGAGCAAACCAATTTGGAACATTATTCAAGCATCTTATAATGCACTAAAGTTAATCAAGAGAGGAAGGGGTAATTTTGTCATTTATATTACACCAAGTCATTTTGTGCTGGTGTATGGAAAATGGATTGCACTCTGAATGTATGAATATATGTGACCGTCGATCCCAAACCAGCCGTAAATGCCACCTCTTGTCATTATAAAATTATTTGCAAAGACCCTGCTTCAAGGATTGAAATGACACCTTAATGAACTTCACACGATTTCCAGAAGTCAAGTTATGGTCCGTCAAAGGTTTTCAGAGAGTAAAACGTATAACTGAGATAAACACGTTCAAAGACCAGTAAGCCCTACATTTTCTGTTGATTGTCCTAAAAATATACAGATTTATTTCACATTTCCTATCATTTTCTTGAAATAAAACTTTGCTAGTATTTTTTAGTAAGCACAAGGATTGTGAATCTGTCAAAAATCAATTTATGCAAATAACGACCTTCACATGTATTTTCACATGTAGCGCAAAATGAAGTTTCTGGTATTTACGGCTCATACGGGCTGGACAGCCACATACACTTACCTAAGGGACACCTTATTATTGTAACTTAAAATATAAAATATTCTGCATAACTAAGTGCAGTTTATTAAGCAAAAAGATCTGTATGCAAATGACAACATTTATTTCGGATACTTGCTGAAAGCAGTTGCAATGTAAGAAGCAGATTTCAGAAAAAATCAAACCTGATTAATGCATGTGTACCTTATTTCATGTGTTTGAAGCTTTACCCCAGCACTCCAGTTCTCTTCTTGCTGTGAACCACTGATTAGACCATGAAGATAACTAGATCATAGTGTGGTACAGCCATTGACAGTCTCCTGATCTTGGTCCACATGGGTTTTTGTTCAATTCAGTATTTTAGTTAAAAAAACTGTTGCCAATATCAGTGACCCTTCTTCTACATGTGAATGTTATCCTCTTGATGATATGGGCAAGATAATTTTAAGTGTTGAAGAAAAGCAGCAGGAAAAAAACATAGTGTAATCGTCACTGCAGATACTAGCATGATTGCAAGTTTAAGCAACGTCTTGTTATCCAAGTTGTGTCTGTCTCTGCATATGGTTCTGTGGTCTACCCAGGCGCAAAATGAAAATTATGGATATGTATCTTTTAAAAAAATGTGAAAATGTACTCACCTTTCTGTGATGGACTTTTTGCAATTGCATTTGAAATGTAATATGTATTTTGCTGCTTTCCTTTTTTCTCTGTTACAATATTAAACAATAAAAAAAGGTGCTCTAATTAATAAATACTGCAGTTAAAGCAAACCAACAAGCTTATTTAAATAACAGTTTACTTGGTGGTTTTCATAAGAACAACACTAAGGGGTAGGGACATAATCAATTTAGAGACGAGCAATCGCTCAGGCCATCCAAAGTAAAGTAGTTGCTCATCCCAACTTCGTATTTTGCTAATCCATGGAAAAAAGCAAGGAATATACTTAATAATATTTACAGGTACGTAACAACCAAAATCTAATTAATTATAGTTGCTTGTACGGTATAGAATTGGTTCAGGTCAGGAAAATCGCCTCAGGCGAGTTGCTTGGGTCTTAATTGATTATGTGCCTTACATATCTCAGAATGCTCCATACTTTAAGAGAGTTGCTTTATTCAGATTATATAATCCTTTAACCATTGCATATTTTTCAAACTAAAACACATTATAAACTGCCATCAATTTACTTTTGAAATTGCTAATCATGATCACGTTCATTAAAAAACAGACAGAAATGTAATTTAAATAAATTTGCCATGTTAACAACCTCTATTCAATAAAATAGTGCAAATGCATTACTTACGACAACTGGTTTACAACATCCACTTAAATATAATAAAACATATGCTATTTATATTACACTAATGCTGCAAATCAAACATGCAGTGATTAGCTCTTTTTTGTAAGTAGAAACAGGCTTAATAATTATAAAATTAGATATTTAAAAAGTACCACGATTCACAATGAATTTCTCCAAATATTCTTTATCTGTATTGTTAAATGAAATAGTTAAGAGGGAAAGGGGTCTCTTTGGATAATATATATTAAAATATAATTGGAATTTATATTGTTAAAAAAAGACCTTTATATGTTATATGTTGAGTGGTTAAAGCTGGCGCAATAATTAAAGAGACAGGGTGTATTTTTTTCAGGAGACTAGTATTTACACAGTAACATGGGATCCAAAGTGCTTTTGCATTATGTTTTGAGACTTATTGGTGTAAACGGCAACAAGCTTTGATATTGAATGATATTATTCGAACAGTGAACAAGACTTGTTTATGATTATCAATGATAAAGAACAGCTCATTTTTCTCTTGGAATAAGGTCAAGAAATTTAACATGCTCTTATCTCATATTTTCAAGCTTACACCTATCACCAATAAAAGATTTATAAGTAATAAATATTACAGATCATGATGAACTATGATGATAATAATTTTTAGCCCATATCTCTAATTAAGTATTATACATTTCTTTCTAAATTTTATTGTTAAATGTTTTGGAATGTAAAATTGGATTAACAAAACTCATAATTCAACAGACCACTATAGGAAGACAATCAGAAAAAAACAGTAACAAAAAGGAAAAAATCAGTAAAAACTGGAAACAATTTGAACCTGTAAATATTGGAAAGAAAAAGACAAAAAGAAATTGATTATAAACCATTTCATAAGATTTGTATCTTAGTAACATTATATATAATATTGGAAAGAAAAAGACCCACAAAATGATTATCAACCATTTCATAAGATTTGTATCTTAGTAATAGGACAAGTAGAAATAGGTTGCTACTTTATTATCTGCAGACAAGTGTTTTGTTTGCAAAAATATCTGTTACTCATATTTAATTTGATACATTGATAATTTGGGGAAAAATTAGTTCACAAACAAACCATTATCAAATTTACTTCTGAATTTACAATTACACATCCTTAGAGCGAAACGTTTCCCACAAAATGCCCCAATTCTATGTTGAAAACATAATCTAGTTCACTGCTAACCTTGAATTTAGCCAGATGGTTCTGTATAGAAACTATTGCACATAAAGTAGATGACAGAGACAATGTAACCTGTTTATATCTCTCGTCCTATAGAACATAATAATAACTTTGAAATCAACTCTTAAGCTCTTCGCACGCGATGATGTAAAGTGAGATGAAATGGGAGAGACGATAGCTACACACCACTATCATACAATAGGGACATAAGAAATTTATTTTAAACATACCGCAGTTTCTTTCAGAGGTGTGCTACATAATTTGTTTATATTAACTAAAATTCACTGCTAAACATTTATCCCTGAGTGCCCCAATTTTATGTTGAAAACATTATCTAGTTCACTGCTAACCTTGAATCTAGCCAGATGGTTCTGTATAAAACTATTGTACGTAAAGTAGATGACAGAGACAATGTAAGCTGTTTATATCTCTCGTCCTATAGAACATAATAATAGCTTTGAATCAACTCTTAAGATCTTTGCACGCGATGATGTTAAGTGAGATGACATGATGAAATGGGAGAGATGATAGCTACACACCACTATCATACAATAAGAAATTTGAAATTTTCCACATGGTTCCTTCCAAAGACTGAGATACATAATTTATTTCACAAGCCACTATTTATTTTAAATTAAATTTTTAACATATTTCTTCCAGACGACGTGATACATATTTTGTAAAAATGGATTAACTTAAATAAGGTTTTGAAGGCTGAATTTAAATAATAACTTTTGTTACAAGTAATAATCAGCTTCCCAAATAAAATTGCAAAAACATATCCTGATTGAATGAAACATTTTACATAATATAAGGGTTGAGGTTTTTTGAACTTAGTATGTAAAACCTAACTGTACACTAAAGATAATTGAAGAGTCAGAAAGAACATAATGTACCTAGGATGATATTTTCTCACAAGTAAAGAAATAATATTTTGGTATTTCTGACCTTTCTTGGGTTTAAATAAACCTATTCAAAATATTCATTGAGGGAATAGGTATAGGTAAAAGAACAGGACCTAATTGGTACATCTTTTTCATAGCAAGACTTCTCACCACTGAGAAAAGCTACTATTGCTATCTGAAAGAAGTTAAGAGAAGCACGCTGCTGAACATAAGCAGTAAGACTTAGATATCTACGAAGTGAATATAAGGTAGAGCTTAATCACTGGGCTGCTCACATCTTTCTGTGAGAGAGTAAGTAAAATATATTTCAAAAGCATAAGCAATGTTTTTAAAATCAATATCCTTGATATAGTATGGTGTGCTCATCTGTCCTGTCAAATGAGGGGGCTCTTTCATTGCTCGCACTAAGAAACCTATATATTATATAATAAACACTCCCAGGCCTGATCCCTGGGAGATTACAATTCACTGGTGTAAATGGTTGTGTGACACGCTTGCTTTCAACTCAGCATATTAAAACCTGTGGTGTATATATTTTGTGCATTTCAACTTGGTAACACTTCACAGATTTGTATATCTACTTTGGTGTATATGATGGATGTTTGTGAGTGATTTTATTCCTATGTGGTGTGTATATTAAAGGTGTCGATAAAATCTCCACCAATATGCACACATCAAAGAATATGAGTGGTGCTCTGGCAAAATGAGCGGAAAGTCACGATTTTCAAAATTGAGTTTATGACATATTTTTATTCTCTATAATCTCAGCTTTTGAATGATATATAATATGCCATACTTTCTTTCACAATCTTCATTTAGAGATCGAAATACAAGGCAGTCCACTCAAAATCTGGAAGTAATAAAATGTTGCATATCGATTTTAAAGTTACTAATTAGTGTATGCTAGCACAACATGATCAATCACCTGTGAATAATTGAGCTTCCCAATATAATTGACCTTCAAAACGCAAGGCATAGTTTGACACTTATGCATTTTGATTTTTCACCATATTTTTACTTTAACTGCCATTTATTCAAAATCTTCAATCGCGACTTTCCGCTCATGTTGCCAGAGCACCACTCATATTAATTTTGAAAATTAAAAACCATAGTCACTGTGTATTACTTTGCAGATTACGGTATAACCCAATCATAAGTGAATTTATAAAACTAAATGAATATGAACAAATTAAACTAAACTACGCTAATTACAGTGATAAATGACAATGAGTGAATACTTACCTGTTTTCCACAAATTCTTTCCTATAAATGTGTCCTGGACTTGGTCTGAGAATCTTAGAAGATAAAATTGAAGTGCTCCTTATAGAGGCTATGGACCCAAGTTAAAGAAGTACTCTTTTGGCCCAATTTTGAAACTATGGTCACTGATTAATTGGTTCAAAAGATTTAATTAAGTCAGAAACTGTAAAATTGTTCTTAAAGTTTTAAATGGCAATCAACAATTAACTCCCCAAAACTTAATTTTGTGTCCTATAATTTATTGCTTAACAAACAGATTTTCTATTTTAAAAAAATAAATCGGCTCAAAGTACAATCACATTTGTGAAATTAAATTTGCAAAAGTTATTTGATAACTATTTTAGGCAAAAGCGCAACCAAGTTGCTAAATAATATTAATCAGAGGAGAAAATGACACTTTTATTTCATGTAACTTTATCCAACCAAAATGACCACAACCAAATTTAACGTAAGTACGGGCTCCCTTTACTACTTTTTGTTAAATCTCACCCTATTAGAAAGATTAGAAGAGCTAACATAATGCTATATTTCAAAGACAAATTATGATAAATAAACCAAAGTTAAATAAACACATAAAAAACAAATTGACAAAATAAAATGTATGGAATTCAGAATTTTGCTGAAATGTTTTTAATTTAATATCCATATGCTATCACATTTCATAACAATAATAGATACAGACATACCATACTCAACTCAAAGACCACAATAGATGGTACCAATAAACAATTTATCTATTGGCATTATTTCAGACTTAAATACAAAGGAAAGACTACACTTACAAATAACCTTCACTATAATATATCTCTCAGCAACTTGGTAAAACACAAATTTATTTGTGCATATCATTAAGTTGAATGGTAAAAGGAAGAATGCTCATTATAAACTATTATTCTATAAAAATAGGGGAAATCTTATCCTTTTGTACATTTTACCTAACATGCTACATTTATAACTATAACTATAACTATAATAAATCCTTATTTCTATGAGCAGGCTAATGTTGCTATTTGTAAAAATGCTATTTAATAGCAGGATTTGAATAAAAATATAAGCATTAATCATTAGAAATCATCCAGGTGGTAGAGAAATTAAGTTCAAGGTGGACACAGGGACAGAGGACTTAATTAAACGATATATATAGCTGTAAAACAATTAAAAACACTCTGCTGAAGTAAAATGTCCCATGATCAGTGTAAGTGACATTAATTCTTTGATTGTTTAACACATGGTCAATTTAGAGTCACTAAAACACATCACCTTGAATATTAAAGACAATAAGTGTTTGTTGACAAGAAAAGGCTAGCTATTTGTTATTTTTCAACTTTAAATCAATAAACGTCTAATAAGGGATAAATACTGTTGCCAGCTTTCTAGAGTATCAAGGTTATTCTGCCATTGGATGTCAACAATAAATTTTTCAGAATGCATACCATGCTGACAATTCGTAAAAAATGACATGGAAAAGTTATATTGTATACAAATCAAAAGTGGTTGATTATTTATGCACTACTTCAATTCTAACATTTTGTACTCTAATTTATCAAACGGTACTTACTTAAATCACACACACTTCACAGAAATTGCTTTACTTCCTAAACATAACTATTAAGATCAACCAAAGACTTGAATTTATCATTTAACTCACAAACATATCTATATAGATATCTTAACAGAAATACATAATAATCACTTCTAATTAAAACTGAGAATCTGATTCTGATATTTCTTGCTCACTGATGAAAATACCTAATAAATGCCTTGACTACTTCTCCTTTAATTAACATTATTCTTTGTCAAAACAATTTTGAATCAGCTGTTTATAGCACATACTTTTCTTAAATACGTTCAAGCTTCCCTTTTTGTTTGTTTATATCAGGTCAATCCAACCTTGCTAATAATATCAAAGTAGCCATTGACTGAAATGACTTGTTAATTTGTAATGAAATTTAAAGGAAATACTTTTCTGAAGCACAAATTTTCAATTAGGAAGATCTTTAATGTTAGCATTTTAAGATGGTTTTGGAGACACTTAATGAAACTAATTCAAGTGGCAAATATTCTGATGGGTAGCAAATGGCTTTATAAAAAAAGATCTATGATTTGCAACTTATTACAAAAATAATAAAATGTGCACACCTTAAAATTCTTCCCTTTGAGAAAATGTATAGCCTTTGACGATAAAAATAAGCAATCTATAATTAAAATGCCAATGATTTTTCCATGGAATATTCCATAGCAATTATATGAAACTCCCTATGCCCAAAGCAATGTTTATTTTGACACTACATCCTATTTTTGGTCATTTTAACTTCCTTTATTTTATGCATGATTAGATATTGACCACTGAGTGAACCCAATCCATCATATATTGGGCAGAGAGCAGAAAAGGAAGTAAGGGTTTTGCGGGTGTCATTGGCCGTGGACCTGTTCATTCCTAGTTAATTAAAAAGATGACAAAGCCCAGAGCATTTCTCTATTTTGACAGCGCATCTTATTCTTGTCATTTCGACTTATTTTATGCATGATTAAAACTTTACCACTGAATGAACTTTATATAACCATCTCATAATACACATAAGCCAGAAGAAAATATAAAAACCCATCTATATTTTAGCCAGTGAATTAGTCATCAGAAATGTGGTAGCTGCATCAAGATTTTTGTGTAGTTGGTGACATCAGTGATAGGTACATGATTAACAGATTTCTACACTCTTATGGTGACATTGTAAATGGAAATGAGTCACATAGTTAACAGTTTCATTTTCTTTTGTTCATTTTCAAAACCTCCATTTTTTATCTTTTATTACAAAAGATAAGACATAAGAAATATTTTGTAAAGCATTAATGAATATTAAAACAGTGTCTTAATAAAATATCCAACTTATTTTCATGTTCATGTTGATTGTCTCATTGCCACGTTTAAGATTCTTATATATAAGTATATATAAGCTAAAAAGTTACAGTCTCCCCTTAAGTAAAAAGCAATTTAATTTATATTGCATAAACAAACTATGGCAAAGAAAAACGGATTTGTTGAATAAATATCAACTATAGTATTTAGAGAAAATTATCAAACTTATGAAGTATTTTTCTGAAATAGATAGATGATACATCTATTGCTTAGTATTGTCAAGGTATACCTGCATAGAATCCGTATTCATTTAGTATGAAATATGCAGAAGGCATCAAATGATGAGCAAATGCTAAAGAGGGCTAAGGCACATAGTTATAAAAAATATCCTC